>JASGAT010397008.1:0-12184 GCA_030220025.1 Chelon auratus | reverse complement strand
ATATAAAACTCTAACGGTTGTGCAATAGACTTGCCTATGAGTAAGGAAACATTGTATCTTCATCAAGGACACATAAATACAAACGCCCTCGGTTATATAAGGGCAGATCACGAAGCCTATAAAAGGCTCGACATCTGTCACAGAACAGGCTTGCTCCTGCGGTTTAGCTGCTTGACAAAGGGGAGGGAGCTAGAGACTGACTGCTAATCAGAGCCCTCCCTCTGTTAACCACTTCAACGACAAACCAATCCCTTCGCAAACAACAATGGCTCTCATAGCAAACAGCGTTCAGGCTAATAGAAAAACAAGGCGACGAGCACCGGGAGTATAGCGAACCATACGCGTAAAGAAATCGGACAATGCGATGGGTATGAGTCAATACTTGTTGCAAATATTCCCAAATGTTGCTCCGAGGAAAACTCGGCTAGCCCCCGAGCTGGCCGAAGACGATAAGCAAACCACAACCAGTCCACCATATTGTCAATCCCCAGTTTGTGCTTCGAAAGACCACTTTGCGAGACATCCTGCAATCTTTATCCGCAGATTGCCGAGTGCATGATGCGAGCTTTCGGGAAGTCCCTGTGCTATACTTAACATTTCAACACACAGTGCTTGGTAAGATACGTCCACAATCCTCAAACTAATGCAATCTTTATGTATAGATTGCGGCTGGGTGTTCGTTCCATGGAGCAGCCCCTACGAAAGTCTGGCAGGCAAAAAGTCCGACTTCATGATCTAGTTTGCGTACTGTGCCTACGGCAATCTTTATGAATAGATTGCTTATGGTTATCTAGCGATTTTTAAGTTATGATTTTATTTGTACAATTCGTCTATTCCGTCTCACACACAAAGAAACGGAGCGATGTGCGTCCGTCCACTTTCCTGTGTGAGCTCATACTACAGCAGTATTTTATAATTGTTTGCCAAGAACCAAGCTAATTTACGGTGCCTGCTAGCCAGCAACCGCTAGCTAGCCTATTATCTACTATTTTCGTTTGAATGTCGAGTCAATTTCAAAATCAACTTACTATTCATATTATAGATCCTCAGCGTCTCGGGAATATTATAGTGTGCTTTTCAGGCACTTATATCTCCTATTACATAAATTTAATGTCGTCAACCTTCATGGTTTTAATATCAACTGAAAGACTTCTAATGGGTGGGGCTGTGGTAGCTATGCTAGCATTTCCTTCTGGAAGAAACTGGAGGCAAAAATAGTAATCAAATGTCCATTACTTGAAGAAAAAATATGAATTTGAGTAGAGTTGTTCAAAGTCCTCGACGGTTCAGTCTTCGGCAAAGCGAATTCATACCTGGAAAACACACAAAAACACACATTTAATATCGACTCTGTCAAATATTCCAGTTCTTCGTCTATAGTAAAGTCTTCTGGTGCTATATTTTTATATATTCAGAGGTAATATCGCATGAACAGAAGGACAATATGTTGAAAATAAGCCGTCCTGTCTTTCTGACTTCACTTACCTTTGACCAAATCCAGGAATGAGCTCGAAAGGGAGGGACTTACCTTTTATACTACGTGACGTTTTTTACGTCACTGGTATCGATTTCCCCCTTTTTCGCTGAAGCAAAATGGTGGCTAACCGACCTTCTTTATCCAGCCAAGGGCATAATGGCGTATCTCACATGTCATCTCTAATTACTCCCTATATTCACCTTCAAAGTTTGGGATTTTTGGATTATTATAGAGAGACTGTAAAACACAAACGCATTTTGCTGTTTTAGTCCGGTTGTACAAATGGTTTGATATATAAAATTTGTTAATAATATTTCTTCAAAATGGCGACGAGTTTTTCAGTTTGTTAAATGCGCCAGTCAGACCGGAAGCTGCTATTTAATACTCTTTCACACTCAACGAACACTAATTTAAAAAATGAACTGAATAGCTTTAAAGACTGTATGAATTATTTAATAACTTAATTTTGTGTTTAAATTTAACGCTCGAGTTAGCTGTCATATCGCTTGATCTTTCACCTTTCACCTACGACCCCACCGAGACAGACAAACATGGCTGTCTCCATGCAGTTCGTTGCCAAGGCTTTGAGCCGTTTATCGCCTTCAATTATACATCCATTCCGTCAATATCAGGTAGTACATTTCAGTATGCGGTTAACATCCGATTAATCTGATCGTTACGAGTTTGCACTGAGGTTTAAACATGTCGAAATGAGAACAAATGCTGTAGTTGCAGGGCCAGTTAGCGTTAGCCAGAAGTAACTTTCGTCTCGTGAATTCTGTACTTAAATAAGAACAGAGGACAGTTATGAAAGTATTTGGTAGGTTGTGATGGTGAGGTGATTTTCGTTTTCTCTTAGTCCCTTCTACGTAGGCTACCTCAGAGGACGTCTCTGTCTCCATTTGTACACCCAACTCACTTTTTCTGCCAAGCGGCATCACTGCAGGATGAGACTACTGCCCAGGCTGTGGAGACTCTGTCCCGTTACCAGGACAGACCCTGGGCTTACCTGGAGAGCGAAGGTACTCTAACGAAAATTAAAGTCGCATCTTAAGCACGCAAACTTTATTTTGCTTTAACAACCTATTCCATTCCCCTGACAGAGTACACCGAGAAGTATGGAACCAATACGGTGTGGGCAGGTTACAGGAGGAACCACAAAGGAGGCATCCCCCCACAGAAGACACGGAAGACGTGCATTGTAAAATTTACATCTTGTTCCACATTGTTTACATTGCTCATGTTATCTGGGGAAAACGTCACATCATTGTTTCTGTTTTTGTAGAGAGGAGGCAAGATATGTGGAAACCCCTGTCCGATTTGTAGGGATCCAAACGTAATTATCCACCCTCAGGTGAGCATCTCAAAATTTCGTATTTATTTATTTAGTGGATTTCCAGTGTTAAGTAGTTGAAAGTGGAAACTTGAGAAACGGCAAAATGCTTCTGAAACCTTGATGCAACATCAGACTATTTTTGACACTTTAAATTACTCTTTCTGATAATATTTGCCTTCTTTACTTGGAATTATTGTATAGGTACTGTTACTTAATGACCAAGTTTTTTCCCAGTTTTTTCACACAAAGGAATATGATGGAAAAGATATAAAAACTTCTTGCATAGAGTAGAAGAACAGTAGAATAAGCAGGGGTTGTTTAAAGGTTTTACTAAGAAAAGCCTGATCTTGAAACCATTGTAAATGCTGTAAGACGCTTTGGGATAAGGATCATGAAACAAATATTTCCAGTCTTTAAGAATTTTTGCAGTTATCAATTATCTATCTGGAGGCTCCAGCACCCCCGTGACCCTTCACAGTACAAGCAGTTACAGAAGATGAATGAATGAATGAATTAGCTGTCTGGAGGGTAGGGTTATGTATCCTATGTACAGTATAGCTATATGTTGCAGTTGAGGTAGTGGCCTAATTTCTTCTCTTATGGTATGCTCTTAACCCATATATACGTTTATCTTGTAGAATGTGAAGTTGCTGCAGCAGTTCATTAGTCCCCACACTGGAATGGTATATGATCCAACCCTTACTGGTAAGTCACTGTACAATCAAAGTCACCAAATTTATTTAAGTGTCTTCCTCTCAGTTACCAGATGAGTCATGGTCTGATTCTTCTGTGTTCAGGTGTGTGTATGAAACAGCAGAAGATATTAACCAAAGCAATCAACACAGCACGAGATCACGGTAATACAAAACAAGATTTATTATTACCACCACCCTTTCAGTCCATTTTATCATTGCATAAAAATTGTGCTTCCTTTTTCATCTAATATTTTAAGAACTTTGAAGGTCTTAAAAGTACAGCTCCTGTCAGTAAAGCAACTGCAATGTGTTTAAGTGGCAACGGAACAACTTAATGTATACGTATACCACCTAAAATGATAGCTAGCTGAAACTGTATATCAATACTGAGGCTGCCTACAATAATATAATTTACTAAGTATCCAAGTCATTCACAGCTGATGCAACTGAGACAAGAAAAAAGCAAGGGAAAGAAGAGACAGTGGCATGTTTGGACTAAAGTGACTAGAATTGATTAGTGACACTAAACCCCTCCAGGTATTCTCATTTTGTACAAAAGAAAAACACAAATCTAAATTTTACTCATTGAATACTTTTAAATCTATGGTTCAAAAATGTTTTCTGGGTGTTTCCCCCTCAGAAACCAAAAACATTAATGAGATGAAGAGACTCACTTTTCTGCAAAAAGTGTTTTTTAAAATCAATTTAAAATAAGATTTTTTTTCTTCTTTTAGGCCTACTTCCCTTTCAGATTCCATATGTGGAGTTTTCAGGAGAAGACTTCTCCAATTCCCATGATGCTGTGGGATCCACACCCCCTCCCCCATTTTTAACTTCTGGTAACACCTGGTATAAGTGGTACGGGGAAATAACGCCAGATGAGAAGGAAGTAGCTAAAGTCAAGAAGACATACAAGGCTTACTTAAAGTGATGAAGACTGCAGAAACCGACCCACCTGATCATACTGTGATGGGGAAATTATGGCAACTTGTCTTTGGTTTGCAATATACAAAGTGTAAGTCTTTTGGACCTTATGAATTTCCATTATATGTTAATGTCATAAAAATGTACAATAAACAGATGGTGAAAAATGTATTGGTTTTATTGTTTAGCTTTAATAGATCATTATTCAAGACATTTCATCTTACTCCACAGTTGTAGAAAGTGATGGTAGGATTAACACTGCAATATCTGTCCAGAACCAACCCCTTAAAGATTTTACAGTTCAGAAGAAAAGAACAGATAATCCCCCCCCCACCCCCCAACAAATTCCAACATTTTTTATGAGTGTTACTGTAAGACCTGCCAGCCTGTCCACATGGAGTGCAACTAGCATGTGATACCTGGCCCTGGAAGCAACGGCATATTCATGGATTGACCTTGTTGACCATGGTCTCTCCCAAGGACTCCAGCACCTCTCTCTTGTAGTCGTCAAAGTCTCCATCAATCTGGTTGATAGTACTGTCCTCCACAACCCAGAGGTGGCACTGAGTTTCTGTGATCAGCCGAGCATCGTGACTCACAATGATAACAGCTGGACGAAAAGGGACAGGATGTTAGTACTCATCATCTTTTATACACTCTCCATGAAGTCTGAGCTGTTTAGGCATCTCTGTCTGCAACATTAGTCCCTACAGATTATACATGCTTCCATTATAGGGATTGATAAATACACACACTACAGGTTGAAATCACCTGAAAAAAGATCAATTAAAAATTGATGAACTGTTAAATGAAATGTTTCTGACCAATTTATGACAGTTATGCAATAACATAATTTCTTATTTTTCTTGGAGACACTCCATCTGGAATCCATTCTGCCCAGCCAGTTAAATGGTTTGGCATTGAAGAAGTGTAACGGCGAGTGCCTTTGAGCTGATTTAGTTTACAACAAAATGGCTCTTATTTGTTGTAATATTTATTTTGTATTAGTTGAAACACACCTCAGGATGAAATCCAAATGTTGCTTTTTACTAGGCAAATTTTATTCTTTTTGTGGCAGAAATAGTTCTCCATGACATGAGCTCATCATTAGATACTGTCCAGATGATTTCAGTATATAAGCAGTTCACTGTTTGACATAAAGCAAAGAATTCTACATTAAAATAACATGCCTCATCTTCAATTTGAGTAATTCTATATATAGAAAGTGCTCCGTGGGAGTAGATGGTCCATAGTTCTGGCGTTTAAAACTGAAGATATACACTGATCAGGCATAACATTATGACCACTGACAGGAGAAGTAAATAACATTGTGACAATACAATGTTCTGCTGAGGAGCTTTTGGACCTGGCATTCATGTGGCTGTTACTTAGACATGTACCATCCACCTCGTCTAGACTAGACTACACCAGACCAGACCAGACCAGACCACGCACCCCCACCCCATATTTCACTCAATCATATTTAACATTTAGTGTAATAACAGTCGTAATGCAGTCATTTGCTACGTTAACATGGACAATATTTCTTCAACCAGACTGAAATCATTATGATCAAATATTTCATAACAACATAATCCAGTGAGATTTGTGTGTTTACAAGCCCAAAAACATCGATTGGAATAGGACTTTACAGACATGTGCAAAGTGGTTTTACATGGTGTGGAGCAGTGAATCTGCAACACTGAATTTAAAATATGACCAAGATGAACCACTGATTTCAAGGCCCTGCCCTTATCTTGTCAAACACTATCAACAGAAACCCACGTAGTTTTGCTGTTTCAACATTTCTGTCCCTCCCAGAAAGTCGTCACATGACCTGATGTTTACCCCCAGTTCCAATCAGAAAGAAAAAAATCAGACCAACAAGGATTTTCAGGTGCTTATATTTTCCTGTTGAATTATCAAAAGGTTCACACTACACCAGTTTGTTAAAAAATCTGCTTCCAGTCAGTACAGCCTGAGGTGGTTTCATGAGGTATTTCTTTTAGATAGGGTTAGCATTTTAATTAACAGCAGAACTAATAAGTAAGTAAGTAAGTAAATTCAAAAAGTGACTGCAGGAAGTCTTGGAACTACAGACATCAGGGAACAGTTAGTATCTTCCCTGGAGGTGGTTTTCCAAGCAGATTATGTTATTAAAAATTATCCTATAACATGTTTGGTTTAAGTACATTTGAGCTCTTCCAATACAAACAGAACTGTGCGACCGTACCTCATGCCAACAGCTCTAAGTCTGACTACACATGAATATGAGTAATTGGAATAATGCTGAAGTTAGAACAGGCTTTCTTCCTACATTGATCCTTACCTCCTTTGTACTCATTGATGGCCTCTGACAAGGCATCGATTGACTCAATGTCCAAATTGTTGGTGGGTTCATCCTATGGAAGAAAAGACTAATTCAGTTAGCTTTTTATCCTTCCAGTTAGTGAGTGAATTCTTAGTCTGAGTAGCCCTTACCAAGATTAACACATCAGGCTGACGACAGGCCAGCTCTGCAAACACTACTCTGGCTTTCTGACCGCCTGTTAAAGACAAAATCCACACAGTGTTTGGATGTCTCCTTCAACATGACAGCATACCAAAAAAATTGTTTGTGTTTATACCAGAGAGTTTGGAGATCTGAATGGTATGGGCATGGCTCTCAAGTCCAAAGCGTCCCAGGCACTTCCTTCCATCTTGGTAGGGAAGGTTGAAGTTCCTCATTAGGTACTCTGTGGCTGTCTCCTCCATGTTCAACTGATCAGCATACTGCTGGTTGAAGAAACCCACTTTCTGTAGGCACAAAAAAACATACAAGTTACAATGTGTCTGCAAAGGTTCTTTGTCAACCAGGTCATCACATATCCCAAAATAACAAATGCAGCTGGAGTTGTTGGGTTTCTTTCTTCAACCCAATGGTTCAAACCTTGAAACTGGAGCCTCAGGCCATTAATGGGTCGTTAGAGTATCATTCATTGGGGGGGAAAAACAGGATCAAAACAAATTCCTTCAATTACAGCTGAGTATCTGCCCATTTCAGACCTTAGTCATTTAGTTTCAGGTGAGTGTCCTAATAATAACATAAACACCCCAGCAGTCATTTACAACTGAACTTGGATGAGTGGTAAAATGTCTTCAAAAGTCCTAAGAAATTCAGCAGCCTTTGTTTAAGCTTTTTTTTATATATATATAAAAGTTCCACTTTTCTTCATCTAAACTGAGCCAAACCAAATTAAAAATAATAATGATGTTGTTACTGTTCATATAACAGGGACAACATGTCATCTGACAAGCACACTTGTACCGGACAGACTGCCAACTGGTCTAAAAAAATAAATAAAATAAAAAAAGCAGTACTTTAATAGGTGCACACTTCTAGACAGTGTCTAGAGGTCTTTGGTCAGGACAGTATTACAGTGTTGGAGTGGACTGTAATCTGTGCAGAATATGTATTTTAAGTTTTTAAACATCAACAGCAAATTACTTACCAAACGATGATTCTTCCTCATCTCGCCTTTAGTCTAAAAGAGAAACATGGTGTTAACTCAGTACCATATATATGAATTTAAAACTACATTTGCAGATCTACACCCTTACAGGATTTATTTTCCCAGTAAGCAGCAGTAGCAGGGTACTCTTCCCAACACCATTGGGTCCCACTATACAAACTAGAGACAGGGAAAAAAATGGCATGTCAGGTGTTGTGTCACCACCACAATAAGGTACACGCATATGTGAATGAAGTCACTGTTGCAGCTCTTTGTCTGTTTGCTGGTTAATAAAATTATGCAAAAGGCAGCATACTTACTTCTGGATTCCATGTCAATGCCAAAGTCCACATTTTTGAAGAGAGGCTTCTGCGGATCATAGCCAAAGTCAACACCTGTATATGGTAGAAACCATAGTGTTAGAATGTCTAAATGGAGGACACTATGATATTCTTAAACAAGTAAATCTATTACACTCTATTATACTCCCTGTCCTGATATACTGTTGCTCATTTTATATGTAAAAACTCACCTGTTGTAGACACTAGCCCAAGGATTAATGCATGATGTAACTTGATGCTATTGGTTGCAAATTTATGCAGGTTTCAGGAATGCTCTGGAAAATGTAGCCTACTATACTTCATGATCAGTAAAAGAGATTCAATGCTGACAAGCTATTTGATTCAGAAAACAGCAATGTTACCACCATGCAACTGAGAAATGCAATCAAGTTCTCTATAAATGGTACTAGTGTCCAAAACTGACAACAAATAAATATAAGATAGCTTAGATAACAGCTTATCTGTTGCAAGTACAAGCAGCTTGTTGTCTCACTTTCCCAAATTTCCTGTCATCTCTCCGCTATCACAGCAAAAACACATATTTTTTTATAAAGTAGCAAATAATAAAGAAGAAAGCAAGTAATTCAAATTCCTGATGTGTTGATTAACCACCTCATGTTCTCCAAACCATATGGTCCGACTTCACATGCGTCCGTCAGTTTTTTTTTTGTTTGTTTGTTTTACCTCTACTTGTGCTGTTCTCAAGACTAAAGCCCTGTGGCATCTTCTGCATTCATTCTTACTATGTAGCCCCAGTATGGGTGGTGAGAGAGGAGGTGGGTTGGGGAAGGTGAACTTGACGGTGTACTCTTTTGGCCTCTTCAGCAGCTCTGTGGCCTCCTGGCTCTCCTCCTCTTGACCTCCCTTCTTCTTCCCTTTCTGCTGCTTTCTGGTCAGGGCATCCTTAGTCTGCTTCTCCTATGAAGAAACAATGTAACCAAACTGGTGTCAGCAGCAAAACAACTTGGGACAGACTGGATGGATGAAAGCTTTTCTGTCAGCTGGTCCTCATAGCTAAGCTTGAGCTCAGTGTTTAATAAGGGTTTCACAGGAATCTTTGAAGAGCAGCAACTACAAGAGAATGTCGAACAGTTTATGCTACCCATACATGAAGCAACATGAGGTGACCCTAGACCTTAACTGTTTTACTGTGTAATTTTTCCATAAATTTAGGAGGGTTTTATTTGGTGTTGGAGTAACCTTTCAGATTTATGAAACTGACTACTGAAAGCTAGAGTGGATGGCTGTACTCACAGCTTGTTTGGTGGACTTGCCACCAGCCTTCAAATCTTTGAGTTTCTTCTCTTGTTTGTCGTATTGTTTCTGCAGTTCCTTCTGCTTCTGCACGTACATCTTCTTAAATGTCACTAAAAGAAAAGCATAATGTTAAAATAAAACAGGATTTCCACTGTCAGATTTCAGACCTAATTTTCCAAACCACCTATTTTAGGAGTGATGTTAAATAGATACTTACGGTAGTTCCCTCTGTAATAGTAGAGTTTCTGGTTGTCTAAGTGGATGATATCAGTACACACATCATCAAGGAAACTCTGGTCGTGGGACACTATAAGCAGAGTCTTCTTCCAGCCTTGAAGGTAGCTGTAAATAGAAAAGAGAGCACACAAATCTCAGAACAATCACTGCACGTCATACAGTGTCACAATTAAACCAAGATATCTGTCATAATATTTCTAAACGCAAAGATGTCAGAATACTTCTTGACTTCACTGTAGCATGCAACTATCATCATATATGTCTATACATGTCACTGCGACCGTAAACCACTCTGAGTACCAATAAGTAGAAAAGTGCTTTATAAAAACAAAACCATTTACCATGTATAGGTCACCCTGTCTGGCTTTGGTGATGATGCTATTGGTGTTATTGTTATTAGTGTTATTGCACAACTGGAAATAAATTTAATGATAACAATGTCTGAATATCATCTATCTGGCCAAAAATAGCAAGAGAGAGAGAGAGAGAGAAACGCATAGAACTAGAGTTAATAGTTTAACAGGGTGTCAGCTGTCTCTAAAACGACATCAAGTCGTATCAATTATGATCAATTATGCTTGGCCAAGTTAACTGCACCCACAGGTCAATATTAATGGTCTTAAATGTTTGTCCCTGCTCTTATCTCAAACAATCAAACTACCATTATCAAATAGAAATGCATTAGATTAGACAGCGGATACACACTTGTTAAGCCAGATGACAGCGTTCAGGTCCAGGTGATTGGTGGGTTCATCCAACATCAGTAGAGTGGGTTCCATGAACAGGGCTCTGTAAGTACAGAGGTAAGGTCAAAGAAGCTCTGACACGTTAATGCTGGACCTGTTCCACCAAGGAGGTTTGTGTACCTGGCCAGAGAAACTCTCATTCTCCACCCTCCAGAGAACCTCTTGGTTGGTCTGTTCTGCATCTCAGGGGTAAATGACAGACCAGCAAGGATCCTTCTGGCCTTGGCCTCAGCCGCTGCAGCTCCAATAGCCCTTAGTTCTTCATAGACCTGTCAAGAAGGAAAACCAGATTGTTCAGTTTATCTGCAGGTCAAACTGCAGATGAGTGCCACAGAAAAGTCAATAATTGTATTATTATTGCACATGGACAATGTACACACCTAAGACAAGTACAGAGAGTGAACTAAGAATCAAATATTTCTGATTGCTATGCTATGTGGAGTGATTTTTGTGTCCACCTGATAGATCCCTAACCCTCAGTTGAACATTCATGTTATCTCTGGTTTGGTATCCAACCAATGAGAAAAAATATCAGTCTCTTTAACTGTGACCTATTATCCGCCTGCTGTTTGGTGCTGGGAAGTTAATGTCCAGTGAGTTTATCAGCGCTGGTTTCCACCACGTAATGCGGGAACCCAAGCTGGTGACAGAACTAAAACGTGCCCTAAATGAAAAAAAAACAATAAGCTATCAGAGGGTTACAGGAATATTCACAAATGGAAAAATTGTCTAGTTAAGGTTTGCTTTGAAGGATAGAAAATGCTTTTAACTTTCAATTGTTAGTGTTTGTTTTTTTTCTTCCTTCATTCAGTACTTCTTCTTTGTGGTCTCTTTTTTTGTCAGCTTGCATACTTTTCACTAACACCAACTGTACTGTACAGTGTTTTGTTGTGCAGCTTTATTTTGTGGAAAACTAAAGCATACAGCTGTTGTAACTTTGAATTCTATATCAGCATCAATAAAGATACGAAAACATAAACATCATATATTAAAGGTTATATGAAAGTTAATGGTATTTGACTCAGATGTTTAAACTGCCGGTATTTGATTTCAAAGTCCCCTGGTACACAGACTCACCTTGTCCAGCCTTTCAGCCACGCTGTCCTCTCCCTTCTCTAGAAGAGCCTGGAGCTGTTTCTCCTCCTCCAGAAGCTTCAGACGACGGGTGTCTGCCTTCAGCACCGCCTGTACCGCTGGCGTGTCATCGGCTACCACCTCTAAGACAAACACGAACAAACAGCAGAGTCAGTGGGCTATAAAGGCATGGACATAGACAAGGAAATGATGGAACACACTGTAATAGACCACCTACCCTGTTCACACAGCAGCACATCAATGTTGGGGGGAATACTTAGAGCTCTGTTGGCTATGTGTTTCAGTAATGTGGTCTTTCCTTTGCTGATGGATGAGATGAACACAAGAGAATGTTGAATCAGTTTATTGGATATGAACAAGACACAGGCTTATTCCAGCTTCTACATAATGCTATTTGTCATCACAAGGCAGTGGCATACTATCCAAGTATTGAGCTACAGCTTTCCGTAAACTATATTGTCATGAAAGGGGTATGAACGTCACTGTGGCTCAGTAGGTAGAGCGGGTTGTCCACGAACCAGAGGGTTAGCGGTTCGATCCCCGGAATGTGCCACATGCCGAAGTGTCCTTGAGCAAGACACTGAA
>JASGAT010397006.1:3750-14953 GCA_030220025.1 Chelon auratus | reverse complement strand
TACTTACAAAAGACGGACATGGCCAAGTTAGTTGACACTTTTATTTCTTGACTGGATTCATGTGACCTTGGCAGTCACGCCTGTGGTGAGGCCTTTTCTGTTTCTGGGCCTTGTGTAAGACGGGAGACATCTCATGAGGTGACGACAGGCCTTCATGGTGTGATAACAGTTTGGTCTGGATCTTAGCAGGCACATGCAAGAGGATGATCTTTGGTGCTTCTCCACATTATAGACATCTTCCTGAGATGTAACGAGCGCTTGTCTTCTTTTTCATCTTAAAAATATGTTATGCGGCTCTTTGACTTTTTTTAGATTGTAAAAGGCTTAACAGTTTTGTTTTGGATTGTTAGAGTCTCAGAAAATATGGCTTCAGTCCTGGGAATGTCGGGTCTCAGTCACTGCACAGTCTTATGGGATTATTCCCAATAATCCCCAGCTCGTACAGGATGGACAGAGTGGCAAAGAGGACGTAGCAGATGAGCGAAACAATTCCCAACTTCCAGTTCAGCTTCCAGCCGTTGATATGTACGGCCACGAAAAGGAAGACGATTGAAAGGAGCAGGGTGGAGGCAATGAAGACCAACCCGGTGCTGTTCACCTCCACGGGGTTGTTGGTGTCCACAAAGGCGGTCTTGATGAACCAAGGCAGGCCGAGGCACAGCATGTCAAAAACGTTTGAACCCACAATGTTGGACATGGCCATGTCAGCTTTCCCTGAGAAATACAAATAACGTGTTCACATACTGGATTTAAACTTCACTGTTACTTCTGTAATTTGCCAAAATGGTTTGTTTTAAAATGAATTTAAAATCCAAAGAAATGATAAATATGCTGATCAGGCATAACATTATGCTACTATTGTGTAGTTCTCCCTTGTGCCTTCAAAACAGTTGTGAATCATCAGACAATGGACATGGGCCTTCTGAGGGTGTCCTGTGGTGTCTGGCAACACAATGTTGTTAATGGGGGGCCTTTGGGTCCTATGGGTTGAGGGGAGGGTCCTCTGTGGATCATCCCACAGATACTTGGATCAATTTAAGGCTGCTGCCATCAAGGAGTGTCATTGCTATGGGGTGGGGGTAACATCCACATGGATGCCAGGTGCAAAAGTTTCCCAGCAGAACATTGTATTGTCACAAGATGGTCAGTATTATTCACTTCTCTGGTCGTAATGTTATGCCTGATCGGTGTATTTTCCACTAAAACAGAGCTCAGAGCCTATGCACTGGTAGAAGACTAGTGTTTTTACGTCTACCACATGTGAGTATTGGGAAATGAAATGGCAGTGCCGCTCTTGAACAAATTGTGTTTTTATTTTTAATATTGAACATTACCTTCTCTGGCCACCATCACACTGGCTATGGTGTCGGGTATACTGGTTCCAGCAGCAAGCAAAGTCAGTCCCATCACTGTATCAGGAATCCCAAGGGTCTCACCTGTGTAAACAGCAAGACAACACAAAATCAGACCCATTCCCTCAAACCAATAGCTTGAAGTCAGGAAGAGAACAGCCACTCATTGTGTGTATAGGGTTAATAGATTATCCCTGGAAGCAAGGTTGTAGCCAGGGTTTTAGAAACACAAAGGTCATGGAACTAAATGCTCTCCCCCCAACAGAAGCTCGCCCACCTAAGAAATGTTTCACTAGCAACTAACAAAAGGGCTAAATCTTCAGCGCAAGTGGAAAAATAAAATCTGTAAATTTACCTCCCACTGTGGCCATTTAAGATTGCGGAGAAAAATAATTTTAGGAAGCCTTAATGTACTGTACACTGTGATGCAAGAACAAGTCACATGAGTTCCCAACATTGTCTGATCTGTGCAGTGTGATGTTGCAGTGATCTACAGAGCAGAGCCATGTGGGCCTATCTGGTGACTATGGGATAATAATCTCATTATACTTCACTAGACTAGCTACTGTCACATGGTAATTTAGATCTTTTAGCCCGTTTAGTCTGATCCCTGGTCAGTTTTTACATCTGTCTTGTAGATGTAAGTTGAAGCCCGTGCTAGGTTCTGTATGTACACCCAGCCCTCACATGACTGTGTTTCCTCAGGGGTGAAGCCGACTGTAATCCCTGCTGTGCCTGGCTAGGCACACGTCCCACTGGAGCTACAATCACCTCCCTTCTTAACTTTCCAAGACAATGGCATCTCAGGAATTAGCCAGCAGACCTCCATGTGATTCTACTCTGCAAATCAGACGTTTTTTCTCACAAGTTTCAAACACTTGTGATCCCCAACGGCTCGCTGGTGACCCAGGGCTCACTTACACCAGCGGCTAAGTCGTAGGAAATGTGCAGAATGTGCACGGGCCCATTACAGAATGTTCAAAACACAGATCTTACCGACCACGGTGACCATCCACACCAGCACGTATGTGAAGGCTGAGATCCAGACAGCGGACATGAGGAAAGTTATCATGAACCACTGCTTCCAGAACCTTCTCCTGCAGTCGGGGACGGTCAGGAACAGCAGAGTGATGACGGGCAGAGACAAAACCCAGAGGATCCTCTTCAGGTCGCTCTCCGGCACCGAAAACACACTTTTATGCTCTGCTGAGATGCAGGAGGACAAATGTGTGGAAGAGAAATTAATGTCAATTCATCAAATTAATACCACCAAGTGGACAAAACCCAAAGTGCAAACTTCACTAAGCGGTGTGTGTTACCTTCAGGGATCTCATTGAGGCCGTGGAGGCTGAGCGACAGGTGAGAGTACCCCGAGTCGTCCTGGAAGATCCCGCTGTCGGTTCTGGAGCGACTGTGGACTCTCAGGCTGGTGTCGTCGCTCCAGCCCGTCAGAGGCTGTGTCTCAGTCTTATCGCCAGAGCCCGAACCCAGACAGGTGCAGCACGGGCTCAGCTTCCTCAGGACGAACTCGCTGATGCGGAGGTCAAAGCACAGAACCACAATGTAGACGCCATACACCAGCAGCAGACAGGCGGCATCATACCTGTCGACGAAACAAACAGTTGCCGCATTTTCTGGGAAAATGTTCCTAGAGCTTTCCTTGAAAATCCCATATCCTACTTCATGGAACGGCACCACATTTGATTCGGTGTTATTCGGTTGTTTCTCTTGCTAGATCTGTTTTTATTTTACTTTTTAAGTAGTTTGATTTTTATGACAAATACAGTTCTGCAGTAGAGATAGCCGTGTAATAAATGCGGCTGAGTCACAGTACTGTACAACATGATTGTCCTGCCTGTAATGTGTTTGTTGTTCTCGGTGTCATAAGACACAATAAACAGCTGTTTGTAGCGCTGTCTTTTATAAATAGCGCAGTAAGGTCCTAAGATAATGCGCTGCTTAGTCACTGCACACAAACACACACTCACCAGTACACCTTGTTATCAGAAATGATGGCAATAACAGCGGCAACACTGATGCCATATGCCAGGCAGTCCCTGAACAGTGGCCAACAGGTGAGCTGACCCGCCTGATGAAGGAGACAAAAGTAATAGGTTTATAGCTCACACAACACACTCACGCACAGTGATTTCGCTGCTATGACATCGTGTCAAACTTTACCATAGAGGCCAAGAGTCCACAGGCGGCACAGATTCCAAGCAGGTTATAGACGGCTGATCCCACAATGGTGCTCACCCCAATGTCGCCCTTTGTCACAAACACACCTAACGCATGATAAAGGCATAAAGACACGGTCAACAAACTGTTATTGGAGAATGACTAGGAAACATCAATAGAGCTAATTGAGAACAGAGCGACCACTTTCCCTTTTTGTTCTCATATGGGATGTTAAAGGGACACGGTGATGGCTATATTGATTACCGAGAAAAGCTGTGACCAGCTCAGGTGCAGAGCTCCCAGCTGCCATAAACGTGGCTCCTGCTACATCCTGAGACAGTCCCAGACCTGAGAAACAAAACAACATGTAAAACGTCATGACGCGCAATCCAGTTTAACAGTATCACAACAGAAAATGCATCCGGTCAACACCTAAAGCTTCCTAAAAAATAAATAAATAAATATGTTGCAGGATTATGACTAATGTACTGGCCTGGATGGTGTTGTATCAGTGTCGCATCAATGTTGCATTAATGCATTTAACTGCTAATCTTACGTGTTGCTCCTGACCCAAATAGGATCACAATCTAAAAAAATAAAATAAAATAAAGTTTCTATAATTTCTATATTTTATTTTATTTTATGCATAACAAGACCAAGGCAAATTCCTTGTATGTACAAACATGCTTGGCAATAAAGTATTTTCTGATTCTGATTCTGAATGGGTGTGATACAAGTTCAATTTTCAAACAAATTTTCAAATTCCATCTGCAATTCTGAGCAAAACTCTCACTACTTCTGTCAAATTACTGTCACCTGTGATACCACGAATTTTAATTCATTTTAATTTAATTCCCAATGTCCAAGGGGGACATCAACAAAAAGTACACTGCTCTGTGGTTAAGATGTTGTGCATATGAATAAAACTTGTCTGAAAATCGTTTTCAAACTCAAACATATCAAATATATAATAGCTTTTATAGTTTTTTAAAAAAAAAAAAAAAATCTATGAGAGACTCATGTCCCAGGAGGATATTTGGATATTAAAACTGAACACATAAACTATTTAATCAGTCAGACTCAGGCCTGTTATATGAACACATTACACACATTTAGGTATTCTCCTGTAATCCTTCTGTAATTCTGTAACTATCTAATTGGTAATTCTTTGTGCAATATCTTGTTTTTATGCATCTTACATTTTTTTTGGTATATTTTTATAGTGTTATTTTATTCTATTAGTATTTTGCTCCTTGCAGCTGTCATTTTATGGGAACAACTGCAACCAAACTAGTTCCTTTAAGGATTGATACACTACTCTGATTCTGATTCTAATTGATTCTGATGATCCTTTAAAGTGTGTGATTGAATATTGAATGCCAACCTTAATTTAGCAATATTAATAATGGCAATCTACAGAATAATTATTTTGTAATGTGATTTAGTCTGTCTTCATCCTCCCCAGGGAACAGCACACCATTACAGGTTACTCCGCAATCCATTGACAATGCACACAGATGATGCGTTGCAAAACATTTCAACTTACGTTCACTGATCACTTCTAAAGATGGCAGAAAGTAGTCGTCGCAGATTATAGCGACAGCCAGAAGCATGTAGAATATAATCATAAAATAAATGACGAGCCCTCCATCCTTCCTCTCCTGCACCGTGAAGAAGCCTTCAGGAAACTCGGAGGATTGTGGTGGGATGCATTCTGTCTCATTTTCTAAAAAACAAGAACACAAGAACACATACACGCATACTGTTTAGTTATAATCAAAGACAGCATCTCTCACCTAAAGCAACCAGGAAGTTGCTCTGCCAAGATTGTTCTCAACGGCACTTACACGGTATTTAATGCCAATGAAGACACGGGGGTTTGGAGAGCAAACATGGTCACAGTGGCTGGGCCACAATTGATTACGCACACTTTTAGAACACGAAAATGAGCCGTGACATTTATGACGATAAATTACAGCGATTGCAGTTATCAGACGAGGCTCTGTTGGACTATTATGGCGGATTTAAAACAAACAAACAAACAAAAACAAATACTACAAAATAAGGGCAATAAAATATTGCTTACCTAGAGCCCGGCGCACCCTGACAGAGTGAGTTTCCTGAGCTGTTTTGGCTGTAAATGATACAAGCTGGACCGTGCAATATAAAAATATTACAAACCCTATAAAATAAGGTATAAAATCTTTCCTCTTCTTTTTTTGCAGAGCTGCCACCGCACTCATTGTCATTTAAAAGTTCAATTAAAAATAAAAAAGATAAAGTGAAATTAGCAGTTAGTCATTTAGTACTAGTCTTCACTCTAACAAGCTTGCAAAAAGATTAAAAGTGGAGTGAAACTGCTTGTGAGCGCCGTATCTAACACTACACTACGGCTACAGGCAGCAAAGAGAGATTATTGAGGGGGAGAAAGCATCTTTTAAGGTCTGGTCGGGGATCACGAGTTGCGAGTCATTCCAGTCGACTTGAACGGACCCCAGCCTGAGGCGCATCAGGGGTGTAATTCAACATAAAAACCCTTCCACCGCAAATCTGAGAGTGGAAAGTTGGCTCTTAATTTTCCGGTGGCAGGAATTTAACGCACATTTAAATGCTTGTAAGCAGGCCTGAAATGCTGCAGGTTAGAAACTTATAAATCCCATCAAATCCATGTTTCAGACTGATGTTGCCTGGAGGCTCTTTAAACGGTCTGAAGAAGGCAAATACTAGCAACATAAATAACATACTGAGCATTTTATATTATAATATACACCAATCAGGCATAACATTAAAACCACTGACAGGTGAAGTAAATAACATTGACCATCTTGTGTCAATTCAGTGTTCTGCTGGGAAATGTTTGGACCTGGCATTCATGTGGATGTTACTAAGACACCTCAGACACCACCGCATAGCAATGGCAGTCCTTGATGGTAGCAGCCATCCCCACCAGGATGCAGCCTGACACAGGCACACACACAAAGACGGTTTAGAAACAATTAAAAGAAGAAAAAAAAAACAAAGAACAGCACAAGGTCTTGACCTGGCCTCCAAATTTACTAGATCACAAACTGATCAAGTGCTTGTCAGATGATCCACCAGAGGCCCCTCCCCTCAATCCATAGGACCCAAAGGCCCCCACTAACAACATTCTGTTGCCAGACACCACAGGACACCCTCAGAAGACCCATGTCCATTTTCTGATGATTCGCAACTGTTTTGGAGGCACAAGGGAGACTTATAGGAAGGTGGTCATAATGTTGTGCCTGATCGGTGTATAATACCATATAAATTCATCCAACATCATGATAGTAGGTTTTATTATAACAGAAAGGTGTGCGCGTGTATGTGTGTGTGTGTCAGGTGTGTGTTAGTGCTTGAGTGACAGGGTCTCGGGCATGTTTGGACATGCCCCAAGTTTTCCCCACTTCCACAGACCTGGCATGCTCTCTCTGTGCTCACGCAGAGTCACCTTCCTTCCCATCCAAGAGACATTAAACTGATGGACGGTCTATCCCTCATGCACAAAAAAAGAACTGCAGGTGAGTTGCTTACTTGTTTTTTAGCATTATGCATGAAACTGTGAAGTTATGCGTGCTTAATGAAGGTTATATGAAGCCTGGCAAGTGACAAATTTCTCGCTGCAGTTTACCTGGCATTTTGTGTGTTGTGCAGCAGTCAAATGAGGATGTATAGAGTTCATTGTGATGGATAAAAAATAGTCAGAACAGTGTTTATTGCTCTTACGGTCAGTTAACAAACAATAGTGAGTAAATGGCGCCCCTGTGTGGTACTGACTGGTTGCTGATCGTGCTGACCATCTTGTAGTTTGACTTTTAATGGTTTTGTTGTGTGTGCCCAACCCGAGTGCAATGACCTGAAGTGTCTAATCATAAAAAATGAAGTAGGATGTTATAAAGACAAGACAAAACAAAACAAAACAAAAAACGGCAAGATGTGGATAAGTTCAGACAAACATAAATAAATGCAGCCATGACATTTTAAAATAGTCTTGTAAAATGTAATTTTCAAAACTTCAAATGTGTGAAATGCTGCTGTTTATTTATTGTACTTGTTTGAAAGTCTGTCTCAACACCTGTTCATAGTGCCACTTCACAACAGGTGAGAGGCATGACTCTTATAAAGTAAGATTTTCAAATGCATTACTTCATATTCTTTCAGTTCCTTTTATCTAAATTTGTCTGCATTTCTTCATTGGATTATTAATTTAAAAGTGTGTATTCCTTCGCTCAGTGAACTATTTAGGTCTGCTTTGGAAGTGACTTCAGTCTTTCTCTCCGTGGTATTTTTATCCACCTGCTGCTGCTGAAAATACTGTTGAAACCATAAATAGTTTCTGGATAAAAGATCGTTTGCATGCGTGTTGTATATCGGGTTCTTTCATCAGCTTTGTGTGCCTAGATGTCTGATGGATTCAAATACCTATCACCTAGTGCACCAGTGTGTCACAGCATTCATCCCGAACCAACCAGTAGGTGCCACTATTGAAACAGGAAGTCTGAGGATATCTCCAAAACATGTGACCTAAATTCACGACAGTGCAGGTGAAGGTTTTCTTTTGTTGTTGTTGTTGTTGTTGTTGTTTTTTGTACTTGAGAAATATGGTCTTCACTGGTTTGTTCTTTTGCCTTTCTACTGTCTGTGTGTGGGTATTTTCCTACGGGAATTTCCAGGTCATAGCAGCGCCATTGTTCCTGTTATCAAGAGCTGTGAGCTGCAAGAATAAACACTAGATTCTCTTTTATTTGCAGATATTTGTTTCCCTGAAATCCTTCATTGAACAGCACATTCTTTAGAGGCCCATGTAATACAGTTTTAGTGTGTGCGTTTGTGTGTATGTCTTGGAGAGCTAAGGTAAAAAAACAGCTTTGGCAAGAAACCTCTCCATCTTGTTTGTCATTGGAAGCCTCCCTGTCGCCCTCTCGGTGCATGTGTGCTTTCACTTGTGTGTAAGAAGATACAATGGAAACTTTACAAAGCCTGGTTCCATCTCAGTTGTCACTGGTATGCTAGCTGTGTGGACCGAGGCTCTTTAAGTGCCTCGAGGTATCCAAGCAATGAGGAAACCTTTATTCGTGCGTTATTTCAGCGACACTTTCTTACCGTGTATGGTTTTTAAAATGTGTGCTAGAAGCAGACGCAGCTGAATAGCCACAAGGCAGATGAGTAATACCCGTCAGTCCGCTTTGCACAACAGATTGTGGTCACAGAGAAAAGGGGAAGGAAACTAGTCGTACTTGAAAGACTGGTTGAGTTGCTTTGCTCATCGGTGCACGGGACAAAGTCAGCTGCTTTTAGTAGCTTTACAGTATTGCTCTGTGTTACTGATCTATGAAATTTTCCTTATCTGTTCCTTATCACGTCTCGGATACTCGTATGCAGTTCCTTGTTTCTGGAAACGGCACAGGTCTGTGTATTCTGTGTACTTCAACTTGTTGAATAGCAGCACCCTGCCCTCTACAAAGGAGTGCTCAGTGTTCAAGGTTCAGGAAGATAACGAGAGGTGAGTGGCTGACGCACAGCTCGTGTTGTGTTACCACAGGCTCAGATCATATTACCGAAGACGGCAGGTAGAGTGAAACCGTAGCTGGATTCAGATCACTGTGGCTCGAACAAACCAGGAACTGGGACCAACAAAGGATTTAAAGAAGCAAACGAAGCTAACAGGGGGCTTCCTGGTGTTTTAAGAAGAGCGTTACCATGGGTAAGAAGACACAACAGCCTCTGCTGCTTTTGCTGTGTTTGTCGGGGCTTGTTCACTGTTCGGCTTCAATGGTGTTTTGGACAGCCGTGGTGGAAATAAGCTACCTTAACAACAACAATGAGACTGTGGACAAATACTGTGAGTGCGGGGTTTATGGTCGAAACTCTCTTGTGGAAAAAGCGTCAGGGATTGTTACACTTCCCAAGGGAGACCCCAAAGGCTGTGGCCCAGACCCTGTCTACAACCGAAACCACAGCTCACCGCCTTGGATAGCTTTTGTTAAAAGGGGCAACTGCACCTTCAGTGACAAGATCAATGCTGCCAAACGTCAGGGAGCTGCTGCCGTGGTCGTGTACAATGTGGACGGCTCTGGAAACAGCACCACACACATGGCACACTCTGAGGCAGATAATATCGTGGCTATTATGATTGGCAACTATCAGGGCATGGAAGTTGCCAGGTTGGTAAAGAACGGGACAGATGTTCTGATGCTTATTGACGTTGGCAGCCCTCATGGACCCTGGATGGACACCTACTGGCTTTACTTTCTGTCCATTGCCTTCTTCATCGTGACAGCAGCCTCAATCGGCTACTTTGTGTTTATCTCTGCAAACCGTCTCTACAGTCTGAATAGGCATAGGCGCGCTGAGAGGAGGCTGAAATCTGAAGCGAAGAAGGCAATCGGGCGCCTACAAGTACGCACCCTCAAAAGAGGGGACGAGGAAACTACCTCTGAGACCCACGTGTGCGCCGTGTGCATTGAATCCTACAAGGTGGGCGAAGTGGTGACCGTGCTGACGTGTGACCACTTCTTCCATAAGGCCTGCATCGAGCCGTGGCTGCTGGAGAGGAGAACCTGCCCCATGTGTAAGTGCGACATCCTGAAGGCCCTCGGGGTCGAGGATGAGACAAAGAGCATCTCTACGGAAATGCCACCAGAGGTCACTGTGATCACAGTGACGGGAGGAGGAGGAGAAAACCTGTATGAGGTTCCTCTGACCGACCCAGGGAGCTCTGACCCGGAGAGACAGGAACGTCACTATGACAACAGGGCCTTCGAGGGAGACTCAGAGGCTGCGAGGGGATGAACAACAGCGATGGAAACAAAACGGCAACAAACCAGGACACAGTCAAATTGCCTGTTTGATTTAGATATGTTTATGTTATGCATTGAACCAGCACAATGAATCAACATATAATGTTCTAATAGGGGAAACAATGCCAGTCTTGCGTTGCAGGCAGGCTTACAATTGATTTTCACAAAGTACAAGAATTTAAAAATGTCAATGGACCTCGAGTAATTAGCTTGAATATCATTGCATTTTGTTTGTGCAAGTCTGTAATTAATGGGTGTGTTCATAAAGTTACCTTAGGATGGTTAGATTCTGTAAACAAGCAGTTGTGCCGTGACACCGGTGTCAGATTTCTGTTTTGCATAGTCAGCACAGGTGTTTGACACCGGTCAGGGTCGAGGTGGAGGGATTTGAATATCTGTTTGAAACGGGGGCCAAATTATTTTTTTTTCCAGTGAAAAACCCGACAGCTCGCACTGTCCACAGCCCCAGACAATCTACCGCCACTTTCAAATAATTGAAATAAATTAGTTTCCTCTTAATAGCATTCTTTCTTTGTTTCAGCCTGTTTTTTACGTTTCCGTCTGGTTCAGGCAGGTTGTCGGGCTCGATTTGCAAACACACCCTTATGAACACACCCATGACTGGAAATGCAACGTGACAAACATTGCATTACCATGAGTAAGATCACCCTGAGGGACTGGGGCTCTTGGTCCATGGTCCATGGAAAAATGGTCCATGGAAACACAGTGAAGTAAAGCATTTAAAGTTCTCTATGGGTTGTTTCTTGGACTGTAACTACTTTTGAGATAGAAATGTAGGGATGCAGATAAATTTTGTTGATACTTTTGAGATGTTCCAAAAAAAAAAAAAAAAAA
>JASGAT010397005.1:0-30186 GCA_030220025.1 Chelon auratus | reverse complement strand
AAAAAAAAAACTCTGCAACCATTTGGATAGTCCTAATCAGAGCCATTTTGTAATTCAACTCCACAGTGCTTAGATGATGTGTATGGCTTCTATCCATCACCACATAAAGCCCACCCAAACATTTTGTTTGGCCTGTCAGATCTTTGCCGGGACATAACGAATTCCCAACGGAGAGACTCCAGACCAACTTTCCGTGGCAAAGAATGAGGGAAGCAGTTTTCTGTTCAAAACAGCAGCATCCGTTGAGAAACTTCTTCTTTTTTTGTCATTCTGTAACTCTCAAAGATAAAGGTGTACTTGGTATTTATATATACAGTATATACACTTCAATTACCTGACCGAGTCCTGCCACCTTCAGAAGTTTTCTGATGACTCTGCAGTAGTAGGATGTATCAGTGATGGTGGGTGAGGAGGCTGAGTACAGAACTGTAGTGGGAAACTTTGCCACATGGTGCAAGGACAACATACTGCAGCTGAATGTGACTAAGACAAAGGAGGCTGTGTGGACATTGTGAAGGATTCTAAGTATCTGGGAGTGCACAGACAATAAAATAGACTGGTCAAAGAACACTGAGGCACTCTACAGGAAGGGCAACTCTATTTTCTGAGGAGACTAAGGTTCTTCAACATCTGCCGGACAATGCTGTGGATGCTTTATCCACCCTTCTGCATGCTGGGGCAGCTGCTAGAGAGCGCTAGCAGACTCAACAACCTGATCTGCAAGGCCAGTGTTGTTGTAGGGGTGGAGCTGGACTCCCTGACCACATTTAGAAGGATGTTAGCAAAAGTGAAGACCATCCTGGACAACTCCCCCCATCCACTCCACGACACACTGGCCAGTCTAAGGAGTACCTTCAGCAAGAGACTTCTCCTAGGATTAATAAAGTATTCTGATTAGTCAAGTGATGTGATTTATCATTTGAGTTACCTCGGCTTGCAGTTTCACATGTGATTTGATGTCAGTGTCCACAATGTGTACATTTTACACATATGCGACAAATACTGTATAGCTGTGCAACTCCAGTGCACTCTCTATCATGTGTTAATCCACAACAGAAAATAGAATAAAGTAGATTTTTTTTTTTATGTATTTGTGTACGTCTGGAAAAGGTCAAGCTCCAAAGCGATCCGCTAATCTCCCATCGCTTTGGAGCTGACAGTTTGCCGGCAGTCGATGTCCCAGGCTCTGCTTGGCCATGTAACCGTCTTGTATAGTTTTCCCCCTAAACGTTTCCAACTGAAACAAGCTGAACATAATCCGTTATTCTTATCACTCACTCACTACTTGACAACAAAACACCATGCCGTGGCTCCATCTGGGTTCCCCCAATGCCCCAAGCCCACTATCAGCATGGGGACTGAAAATTGAAATTAAAGTCGAAAATCACCTGCCAGAGAGCAGGTCAGACAGGTGGCGGCTGGGGTTGGAAAAGTCTGAGCACAAAGTCATGCACGGTGATTCCCTGCAGTAAATGTCTGAGGAGCTCAGTGCTTGAGTCATATTTCAATCAGCTGTGTCAGTTGCTCCCGTTGGTCCTCAGCTCAAAGTTACGATCAAATCAGCTTGGTAGAGTATGCGTCACAAAAGCTTTTCATTAACATTTCATGGACTCTTGTCACGAAATCACTGCTCGTGTCTTCCTGTTTGTACTCCCCTCAACACTTTATATCGAAGTTATTTTGTCCTTCAGTTTAACTTTTCATATGCTTGCAATTGGGTAAACATCTAAAATATGTACATTTTACACATGCTTAGAGACAAAGCAATTAATGCATCACTAAATCTTACATCAGTGTGACACTCCACTGCACTTTTTAATCTGGTTACTACAATAGAAACTGCGTACTGCAGTTTATTATGGTACAATTGATCCACAGCAGAAAATAGTCTATCTCCTGCCCAAGTAAGATTTGTTAAAAGCTACAGTGGCCAGGTGTTTGAGGTAAACCTTTTGTCTTAAGTAGGAACAAACTGACCAAAGAGGTCCAAGTCTTGATATATGGACTAGTGTTGACAATATGAACACTGTAGACCAATGTAAGGATTATCCATTGACTATGAAAATTTCCACAGTCAATAAAATGTAAGCGCATGGACGTCAAAGCAGACTGATCATCCATTCCCTCTCTCAGGTGTTCAAGGTTGCCATGCCACCATTCAGTCCACCTTGTTCATTCAGCTAACAACAGACTCTGTTTTAATGGAAGGGACGGGCAAAGGGCGAGACGGTATGAGTCACTCAGAGAGAAACCGAGAGAGAAAGAGAGGGAGAGGGTTGAGCAACTGAAGGGAAAACAAATACAAACATCACCGGAGAACAAATTGAAAGCCTTGTCCCCTTGAGTGCCAATTTGCATACAGGTTGAACACTACAGCGTCGTCCGTAAACAAGAGATCAGCACTGAAATGACAGCGTTCCACCTTAAAAGACAAAACCCTGACTACTTACTAGGGTGTAAACACACCTTCTTTCACACACACTGCAGAAACGCATTCACGGCGCGTTAAATCACAGAATACTACCTTAAAAAAAACAACAACCCTGCAAGGTGAGTCCAGCGCACATCGTCAGCACTGCTCTGATCAGCCAACACACACCCTACAGTGCACTCTAAACACAAGACAGACACACCGTTTCACACTGTACATCTGCATGCAAACACACACATGCACACAAGGTGGTCTACAAACACCCATTTCAGCGCAGTCCACATGCGTGTAAACACTTTCCCACACGCCTCCGCTTCTGCTTCCACTCCCACCCACTCAAAACACAGCCACACTCCCACTCGCCCACACACACACACACGCATACACACACCATCCATCCATCCATGCAATCCCCTTCTCTCTCTCCTCCTCTCCATCCATCCTTACCTTGCAGCAGGCTCTGGAGGTTGAGCTGCGCCTGCTGGTGCAGCTCCTCGACACACTCCGGCCTGCTCCACGAGCCGAACACGTTCACGCTCTGTTGCCATGGAGACCTGAAGTGGGCCGCGCCGCCGCCGCCGCCGCTGCTGCTGATGCTGCCTCCTCCGCCGCCGCCACCGCTGCTGCTGTGGTTGCCATCGCCGTGGCTGCTGCTGCTGCCGCCGCGCCTGCCGCTCTCTGCCTCTAGACCGCTGGTGGCTGGAGGAGAAAACAGAGGGAGAGGGAGGAGGCAAAAATGTTGAGAGGAAGTGATGGATGGAGGCAGAGAGGAGGGAGGGGAAGAGAGGAAGTGAAATAAGGAGGGAAATAAGATTATTGGGAGTGAGGTTGGGTAGGGAAGGGAGGAGAGAAACGAGAGAGGGAGGAGAGATAGATAAAGGTAGATGGGGAGATGGAAGATGAAAGGAGAAAATGGGGAGAAAGGAGGAGGAAAGGGGAACAAAAGAGAGGAATTATGAGAAAGGGGTAGGTAAAAGTAGGAAGCCGGATGGAGGACGGAAAAGGAAGGGATAGAGGGAAAAGAGACATGAACAATATGTAAATAAAAATGTATGAATTTGCATAACTAATACCCAGAGACGTAGATTACATAACGCAGTGTGTTGTCAGGGAGAACAAGGACCGAGGAAGGAAGGAGGGAGGGAGGCAGGGATAGGGGGTGATAAAATGAATGAGGGATTAGAACGAGGGAAGAGAGTTAGAGAACAGATTTGGAGGGGAAACAGAGAGGAGGAGCGCTTCATTAGGAGGGGGAAAGAAGTGGGAGAAAGATAGAGGGGAGAGGGAGGGGGAGAAGGAGGGATTAGGGCAGGGAGGTATGAGTGGGAAAAAGAGACAAAAAGGGATTGTGGTTATGGAGAAATAGAGGAACAAGAGTGGGAGGTGGTGGAAAGTAGGGATAACATTTAAAAGGAGGAGAGCAGTGGAATGAAGGCAGGAAAGGAGGGAGTTTGTGTAATTTGACTAAAGAGGACAAAAAAAAACAAAAGGACTGGGAAAAAAAAAGAGGCGTAAACGTCGACCCCTGTCGCTATCAAAGCTCCAACACAAACAGACAATCAAAACAGATCTCCCCGAGAAATCGCAAATGGCCATTCAGCGTCGACATGAATGAGACGTCGCCTTGAATCAGCGCTGATGAAATAATTTGACACCTCCCGCAGCTGATAAAACATGACTAACAAACACAGGAAATCCCAAATGTGACAGCCGTTGCCGTCCAAACGAGCAGCCAGGCTTGTAACGGAAACACGGGTGAAAGACAGTACAGTCATTTAGGGAGTGTAATTAGCGTTAAGGTGAGGAAAGACGGGAGCTGAGTCTGCAGCTCATTTTGTGGCAAGAATTAGCCAAGCCCTGGATAAGTGGGGTTCCTGTTACGGTGCCTTATGGAACTCTTGGACACAAAATGTTTGGCGTTCAAATGGAAAATTGTAAAAATACTGCTTCTGGAATGGTCGAATATATGGAGAGTGCTGTTGGAAGAATTTAATAAGACTCTTTGAGACCCCCAAAATTAATACGACATTTCTGTCAACGACACAGACATGTTGGAGCCAGTGTGGAGCAGTGAATATCTGAGCAAGATATTCAAGATATATTTTGTTTTGTTGCCCTGGTATTGTACAGTTTTGCGAGACAGCTGTGAAATAGCCAAGTATTTTGTGCTGTATTTTGGCAGTATGATTGGAAATGTCAAGGGAAGATAAACATCTGTTCAAAATTTTGTCAGCAGCTTGTGAAAAAGATATCATGAGGAACAGTCTGTGTTGTTACAACATGTATTTACATTTCTGAGAAGGTGCACATCAGGTTACAGCGTAGCGTCCAGACCTACAACAGACCTAGCCACAACGTAGAAGTGACCCGTGACTATAAATAAAGCTTCAGGGTTAAATGCTGCCTTCAAATGGAATCCATGAACTCATGGTTACAAGAAGGGATGCACATAACGTGGTTAGCTTTCAAGTGGAAACATCAGTCTTAGCGGTGAGAGCACTGCTGCTAGGCTACTGTTAGCCGCTCAAGAGCAACAGAGGAAGTTTAGCAAGCTAATAACCAGTAAACTTAGAAGACTGTTAAAAATGCAAAGCCATAATGAAAGGATACGGCTGTTGGGTATATCAACATTTTCCTCAAACATAGCACAATATTAAAAAGAAAATTTTATCTTGAACTCCAACCCCAACTAGTCACCTTAGTTCCATTAGCATTAGCTTCTTTTTTATTTTTCTTTATATATGTGTCTAGTCCTGCATTACAGCAACCCAAACCGAGGACATGAAGGCATAAATGCATAAGCGTACACATTTTCAAACCATTAACTTTTGGTATCATTTATACACGACGCGCTACTTCCTTCATTAGCAGTTATCAGTTACAGTAGGAATTGTTTTCTCTTTTTCTGACAATTAAAAACCAGATCTTAAAAAGCTATATTCACAACATATAGTAACCTAAGCTAACTAAATCATTTAGATACTCAGATATGATGGTAATACTATGGTCTCATAGTATCACTGACAAATAGAATGAGTCATGTCTTACTGCCTTTAAAAACGAGATTTAAAAAACTGATATTTCAAAAGACTGAGACCAAAACAGGTCGTTGTCTCTCAGGATTAAATTCAGTTCTTTTCTGTTTCTTTTTAACAGTTGATGTTAGAGTGCCAGTGAACTCAGCTCACAGAAATAAAGTCAAGCTGAGCTGCACGTTACTTGAGACAAATTGTCCTGTAACAGAAGTGTCAACTCCTGCTAAGGAAAATGCAGTATACATTCATGTCAGGCTGTTCCTGAGCAAGACATCGACTAGTGTCCTCTAACACCCTGAATCCAAAATACAAATATCAACTGCAACACGTGTGGGGGAAGTATTTCCAAGGAGGCTGCACAGAAACTACTTCTTGATTTGAAGCAGCGTTGAAAAAGTGGTTAAAATTTAAAGAGCGCTCGGTTCCCCGCCGACAGCCATACACTTTTTCTACAGTGATATCACGTCTTGTTTGCTTCGAAGCAGACGTCTCCTCTCAGGAAACCCGCCACACTGTATGGAATCACAATTTCACCCCCCCCGGCTACCGGGTTCATCTTCCTAAGCTGCTTTCACACAATCGGCTCCCACCAGAGAGAGCTACTGTTTATGATACAGAAGTGCACGTCAGTTAGCATCAGCCTCAGAGAGGAGAACAAAGGCGACACTGCATTATTTAAACGTAATGCTGAATAGTCATCTACTCACACCATGGAATCCATGTTTGTTTTGTTTTTTTTTTTCATTTAAAGCCATAAATACCTTAATTTAAGCAAGTCTGGCCTTCTCTTTATTGTTTCTTCCTCAAGTTAATCTGTGTTCAATGACAGAGTGTACTGTGTTGTAGGTCTTGCTGCAAGCCAAATATCCCATTAGAGAAACTGACCTTGGAGAAGAGGCTCACATTATTAAGTCGGAAGTAGTACTGTATGCCTTTTTCACTATTTATTTGCAAAATGTCTTCCAATGTCCCGTTTATAACCCAAGCTAATGGCACAAAATCAAACAAGGTCTATAAGGAACTTACATCTGCATTATTTTTAAGACTGGATTTGTGCTTTAGCTAAATATGGATAGACTTTGCATCGCAAACTTTTCAGACGTTTGATTATTTGATGAACTGAGTTGAATATTGTGTTGAGTAAAAGTGGAATTTGGAGGGATCAGCGTTAAGAACCAGTGGATGAAACTCTAAGGTGATCTGGCAACTGGAATAGAAGTTTCTTGCTCTGACATATGCCCGAAGAAAATGAGAAATATTTTATGCCTGCTCCCCGTGTCAGAAATAGACTACGGTGTGTGATTGAGCGCGCGCTGGGAACATCTTTTTAAAGCGCCGGCTTCCTTTTCTCAAGAAAGGGGGATGCACTCTTAAGACTGCTCAAAGCAGAGTGAGTACCTAAACAGGAAATGTTCCAGCCTCGTAAAAGCAAAGAACTTCAGGCTTTCTAAAGCTAGACGGCTATGTCTACAGAACAGTACTGAATCTACAAGTTTTTGAAGATGTGGGAATAAAAAGTTTGTGTATACCATTTGTGTGTATCTGTGAAAGTTAGGTAATGTGTGTTTAAGTCACACAAGTCTCAGGGGTTTCTGAAAGTGTGGCACAAATTACTAAAATAGATGATCCAGAGAGAGTGTGTGTTAACTACTTTTGATATTGTCATAGCTTTGAGACGTCCCTGTGACTGGGCACTCAGGGTTTCTCACTGTTCTCACTGCACATCAACAAAGAAAAGACTCATCGTCTGTCTAACAAGGTCTTTCACAGTCTTGAGGCCTTGGAGGATGCATGCTCACGTCCAAAGCACACCACTGCAGCACAATGGCACATCTTTCACAGCCTTTAGAAACAATCAAACTAAATCAAATGATCGGCCTGGGTATTGAGTTCTCGCAGCTAGTCTACCTTGACGCTGAGTTCTTCCTCCTGCTATGACAGGTACAAGACCTTACACGAACCTGCCACCTGATTCAAGGGCATAAAAGAAGACAACCTGTCACCTCAAGAGAAAAACTGGAAGCACAGTGGCTAAGATGTGTCAAATCAGAACCAAGTTATGACACTGATTTTGAGAGGTGCTGATGCTGGAAAATAGGACAAATCTACACAGGTAAACAAAAGGGGGATTCAAAACAATAAAGTTGGACAATATTTGTAAAACTTTGTTTTGCTCTAGCTCTAGTGCTCTAGTTTTTAACACTTAGCTCGTCATATTAGATAACATGTTAGTGACTGTGACGGTCTTGCTTCTTTAACAACTTCCAAATTTTTACAATGCACCCATTTTATTCATATTGAGATAAATTCTTTATAAAATTGCAGCATCCATTTAAAAACAGTGAAACAAACTCATATACCTTAGAAACTTTATTATTATTGGGGTTATTTTGTCATTCATATTTAGAGAGACCAAAAAGTTACCACAGCATGTTAACACTTATGAGCTTAGCAGGACTGTCAGCCAACATGCTAAGCTAGGTTAAGCAGGCGCAGTAAGTAGTGTGTCGTGTATAAACAAATACTTTCTTCTCAAAATGTACCCATAATATGTTATTTCGATGACTGTTTAATTAAATATTTGGAAAACACAGAGAAACATAGTTATATAGCCGAGTCACAGTCTGTTATATAGTTGGGTCACAGTCTGTTATATAGTCAAGTCACAGTCTGCCCAGCTAATGTAGCTAACACAGCTAACATAAACTATTTTCAATATAAGAAAATAGCTGACACACCCATTGAAGCGAAAAAGTTAGATAGCTATCTCTCTTCTGCTATTTGCTAAATAAAGGAATCTCACTGTCAAATGTAATGGAAATTTGGACCAAAAATATAAATAGGTATCATTTAGCTAATATTCGCTTGCTATGAAATTTTAGGGAAGTTTTATGAGTGTTTACATTCAATAAATGTTTCTCCAGAGTAACTGAACTCCTGCATCTCCATTGTTGATGGTATAACAAATGTCACTGAGGACATTTTTCCAAAATGAATCACTTAAAATATACAACAAATATTTAAAGTGTTTCATTCTCAATATAGCAGCAACACCCAATCATTACTATACAAAAACAAGCTTGGATAGCTGAGAATAGTGGAACTCTTTGGTTGACCAAATTGTACTAGTTGGATCAACTGACGAAGTGTAACTGTGTTTTGGTTGTATTTAAAGTGATCTTTTACCCCAATTTCAGACTTGGAGCTAATGGCACAGGCTGTTTTGAAGGATCAAAGAAACAGAGGGGTCTTCAGGGAGACTTGTTTCCTTTTAGGTTAACAATTAATTCTTGATTAAAGCTGAGCCACGGCAAAACGCACACAGATGCACAAAATATACAGAGCACACTCAGTTCTCCTCAGCGGAGATGTCACTGTTTTTCCTTCCTCCCTTATGTAACCACGGTGACATGAAAAGGATGGAAGATAGAGGGATTGGATGAAGGAGAGACACCAGCCTCGGGGCATCACTGGGCAGATTTCGGTTCTAGATTACTAAGTGGTTCAGTGTTTTGGAGGAGTGTGAATGTCAATTCGAAGCTCATGTGGTCAATTAAAAAAATGAAATAAAATAAAATATTATCCAAAGGCCTGGCAAGTGCTGTGGATCTTAACACAAATAGACACAAAGCTTAATCACTTGTTTTGTTTTTACCAAGGGCAAAATGATTAAAAATTGGACAGAGTTCTGAATTAAACTGACAATTTTGTGTGTGTTTTAATAAAGGCAAGAGATTGACAGACTTTTTCGACGAAAAAAGAATGAAAACTTTGCACATCCATGTCTTTATGCACCCGTAGCTACATTTCTGGGGAGGTAAATGTCAGGCTATGGCGTTAAGGTCTGCGTAGGGCTAACTCGGCTAATGTGGCTTGCCATCACCTGTGAGCCTGGCATATCTGTTGGTTAATATAGTTAGCTATGTTAACCAGACACAGTTAGCTACTAACAAACAAGTTCATGTGATAATGCTCTAATTTTTACTACATTATATTGATTTATGTTTAGTCAAATGACTATAAAAATGCTTGATATAAAAAATAACCAACTTACAGTCAGTGCAGTATTTAGAAGTGACTAAAGCACTAGCTAACACGCTAGCTATCATCTGTGAGCCTAGCCCCTCCGATGGCTGACACACTAGGTTGAACAGGCACACTTAGCTACGACAATAAGTTGTGCTGACGCCGTAGCTACGTATAAGTATAAAGTATAAATAGTGCGGGAATTTTCAGAATTCCTTACGCTTGACAAAGACCTTCTGGGCCAATCAAATTGTTTGGGCAGGCATTATTCTGTGATGGACAAATACGACATACACCTCATATAGAGTTGATTTTGTTGACAACAAAATGGCTACCACCCGAGGGACGTCTCACTGTTTAGATTGTACTATTGAATCTAGCTTTAAAGGACGAACAGTTAACAGTGATTAAGGGATTAGATGAGAACTGATTGGTTCATAGACTATCCAGTTGTACGCAGAAGTATTTTTTTCTGTAACTTAAAACATGATGAAATCCAGATCAATGTCTGATGGGGATTGTCGGAGTCTGGCTACAGCAGGTGAAAATCAAACCGACAACACTGGCAGTAAATGGAGATGAGGAGTAATTACTCAAGCACACATGGGCAAACATGAATCATTACTGGTGCCAGTGAACAAGTGCACCTATTGACCTCTATCATTAAACACTGACGAAGACCGAGAGAAGGAAAACAGGTAAGTGAGAGGATAGCTGACACATAGAAAACACCACCGTGATACTTTCCCTGCTCCCACTCTCACAACAGGCAATCAGATCCCCCACATCCACAACTTCCCTATGACCAATACAGTCAAACCTGAAAAAAACTCCACGCACAGGCAAGCACACGCAGAAAATGGAGGATCACTTTCACTATACACCTACTACAAACCGACACATATTCATAAATACATATTTGCATCAGAGAGGTGCAGCATGAGGCTATTTTCCTCTAAGGCCTATTACTAATTCATTCCCCTCTGTGTGCGTTGGAGTTTCAGCTGGGAGGACACAGATTTAGACAAGCTGTTAACACTGGACACACAAACACACACACTCCATTTTTCGGGGCCCCACAACTTTGAGATTTGGCTCTAGTCCCAAAATGGTCCCACAACATTAGTATTCCATAAAAAACTGGTCCCCGCCCACACTTTCTCAAACGCGAAAACTCAGACGAATGGGTAAACACGGTTACGCATCACTCATATTTTTTAATTTTATCACCCACACACTTGCACAGATTTCTCAAAAGCATGCTAATAAAAAACACATTTGTGTGTCCTTCTCACACTTGTGACAAAAATGTTATATAGTTGTTAGAGCAGGAGCTACTGCAGTGCTACACTAACACTGGCCTGCAAGAGTGTGTATTTATGAATGACAGGCTTATGAGCCGCAGTTAGCATTAGCCCGGTGCTCAGTGGACTCGTTTATGTCTGCCTTAAATAACACTGTCAATTCCAACCAAAAGCCCGGCTAATCCAAAGTGTGCATGGGCGTATTTGTGTGTGTGTGTAAGCCTTGTGTTTTCTCCCAGTTAATAAAAGGTGGACAGTAAACCTGATTTAGCGACTACACAGAGGCCTAAACTGAGCATTTGCCATCCTCCTGTGAGTCATTATCGAGATAAACCAAGGTTCTTGAGCTGCGACATTAACCATGGTGACCTTTGTTGTTATGACCGAAAAGCAACAAAGGTCCTCGAAGTCTAAGTGCTCTGAAGGCATGAAAACTATCTGCAGAAAACAAATCTTGGAGGTTTAAGTACCAAAGTCTGGCCAAGGACACTGGCCTTCTTCTTTCCCGTTCTTCCCTGCTATGTCTTGTTTACGGGGACCAAAGTTAATTAAGGCAAACTTGTCGCGGAACGAGTCACACCAAAATAGCATGCAACCTTTAGATGCTGCCAGTCCCGAAGTGAGTCACACCAGTAGCTGCATGAAGTTGCATCATTTACCACTATTTGTGACTCTGCTCATGCCAAGGCAGCCCACTCGCCCTGGTGGCTAAACGAGCAATTCTCTGAGCGTGAATCAGAGGTGTTGCACCAAGAGAGGTTCACAGGAACCAGGGGGTTACTTCCTGCTGGGATGGACCAATCATGACGAATGACCAGCCAAGACAGGACGATTGTGAGGAGTATGCCAAGTTACCGTAGATGTATGATAGCAAGAAGCCATTGGAACTTCCGATACCTTGTATTCACATGTGATCTGGATATATTAGATGGACAATGATAAATGAGAGCTCTGATAAACAAGGCTCCGCTTAGGATCCAAAGGTTGGTCCAATATTCAATTATCAATATTTATAGATAAGCATTTATAGATGCTTTGGTCCTAGTTTGGTCCAGTTTTCACATATGTTTTATTACAATACTTATTTATTTATTTTTAGCCCCACTTTGGTCCCTTATTTACAGGTGTTTCAAGTCCTGTTTTGGTCCAGTATTTATGTTTTATCTTTGGTTTGGGCTAATTTTGACACTGTTTTAGCCCTTGCTTGATCCAATGTAGTTATGTCTGATTAGGTCCAGTATTTACAACCACTGTGTTTTCAGTATTTACAGGTGTTTTGTCCCTTGTTTAGTCCCATACTTACTTGTGTTTCAGCCCCAGTTTTGCCAATACAGCTGATTCAGCCCAGACAGTAAGGGTTAATCCAAGTTTGAACAAATATTTGTTCTAGTCCTAGATTGGTCCAATATTTACAGGTGTTTTATCGCCTGAGTATTTACTCGACCAATCAAGCCATTTAACCCGAGTGTGAACAAATAGTTTTAGCCCTTTGTGGTCCAATATTTATAACTGCTTTAGCACTAGTTCACCCTAGAATCTACTGCTGTTTTAGGTCAGCTTTTCCTCTATTTCGTCCAGACAGGTAATGTCCAAGCTGTTTCTGTGACTTTGTGGCGGATCATGTGTTTATACCAGTGACTTAACTGTGTGTTAAAAGTATTCTTATCCATAATAAGAAACACAGAACTGCTTACTTGGACCAATTCTATAAATTTCTTAGGAGAATCTAATCTGTGCTGAGTAGCGGTCAATAGAGCGATATCATGAGCTTATATATAGTTTACATTGGCTGTTTGTTTTAGCTCTGCCTCACTGAATATATTTAGCCAAATTTTATAGCTGGGACTCCAGCGAGATTCAGTATCACATTTCAAAGATTTAGCTGGTTATGGGCTCCACAAATCACCCAGCACCTACAGTGGCCCACATTGGACAATCACGCACTTGCACAATTTAAAGAACACTAATCATCTCCTGCTGATCATCCAGGTTGTATTGCCTTTAATTTTATGGACATTCTATTAACTTGAAAGCGTATTTCCCCCAAGTGCGTACTAACTTTTATCCACACATATAAGAGTAGAACATTTCGTGCGAACTGGTGGTGAAAGCTAGATGAGGACTGTTAATTAAAATGCCCACTGGCCTGAATATATAGGCTTGAATGTTCCCTCACCGCAAGTCAGATTCAGTGATCAGATGTGTGTGCATGTGTTCAGATCATTGGCTACACGTCTAATTCAAAATATTTTTGAGTATAAATTTTGAGCGTTAATGTGTGTGCCTGCATCCATGTTCAGTCTCTAAAACTGCTGCAGCTGGTGGTCCGTTTTGTTTTTTTCTTATAGCTCAGTGCTGCCCCCTGGAGGAGAAGCCGGTTTAGAACGCAGATAATCAAACCACAATAAAGGATTTAGATGTGAAGAGAAAGTACACGCTCAGTTAGTTTCTCATTGTATTTTTTACATTTCTTGAAGTTCATCTTCTGCAACATGTAACAAAACAATGATCAGTTTAGATATACTGTTTATCCCAATGTCATACATAATTAAATAGTTTCTTTAAATGAAAGGTTTTGTTTACCTATTCAGCCACTAATTCCAAACACACAGCAGCACAGACACTCTCTTTTTGAGGAGCTCAGTGACAGATGTTTCCAAAGACACATTAAACTGCACATAGTGTCTATCAGAGGAAATGACTGCTTTCTAAATTCTCTCCAGAGCGCCAAACATGCATTAACCTGCCACATAAATAGGCACTCAGGTATGAGTAATATCTGCAAAAATAAAAAATAAAAATTAATGTGCAGCAGCTTTGGGAAATTAGAGCATTTTTCAAAAAATATGTTTCTGGGATGGGGCCGAGAGCCACAGATAAACACACTGTTTTCACTGGATTTGTTCATGCTTTAATCTTTCATTATTTAAGAAGGGAACATAACCAAAGATACATACGTGCTACCTTGATAAAGGTTTATTAAGAGGATGTCGTGTCTCTGGTCTCTAGACCAATCAAAGACAAATGCAATCACACAAATACAGTTCGTAAATCAATACACACACACTCACTAAAAGAGCGTATATTCATCCACTCTACAGACAGTCCTGGCTGTCTGCAGTGATTAGACCCTGGAAGTAATTTATAGTGACATGAGCCACAATTCATCCTCGCCCTCCCTCCCTCTCACTCCTTTCTCCTCCTCCTCCCTCTTTCTCTAAATCACTTTCCTTCTTCCTTCCTCTCTCTTTCCACGTCTCGCCTGATTTAATCCCTTATTCCATAATTTAACTTCCTTCTTTCCACTCCTTCTCTCTCTTTCTTTTCTCATGCGCTCCTCCGAGCTTTCCATCCTCTCCTTCTTACTTTGTCATATCTCCTTCATTACACACACACACAAAAAAGAGGGGTGATAAGTGAGAGGGTGGACTGATAGAATAGAGTGTAATTGGAAAGTGTGTGTTTGCCTGTGTGTAATCTGAACACTAATCCACCTGGCTCTGCCGCCATAGTGAATAAGCTCTATTGAACTGTGCTCAAACCAAAGAGTCAACAAGCCAAATGGCCATTTTGCGTGTGTGTGTCGGTGGGTATTTGTGTGTTTCTGCGTTAATGTGTATTCCAGATACTGTATGTGTGTGCTTGAGATGTGTCTGCCCAAACCGACACAGCACTAAATGCACATCCCGATCCCAGTATGTGTATTTCTGTGTGGGCCTAATTGAAGCGCGGGATGCGTTCAGCCATGTTTGCTAACAGGAACAAAGATCCAATTTTATGCTAATTACTGACGCAGAGATTTGCGTCACTTTGATTGCGATGGTTAGTCGGACAAGGAGATCGTTAACGTGACTCACGACTGGCAGGACACACAAACACGCACGGTGGCTTCGTCTCCAAAACCTGCCACACGAAGACACTCTATGTATTTTTAGAATTAATAGCCATTACTTTTCAATGCACACTTTTATTGTGCCACGGTTGCCATGGATACAGTCGAATCAGCCTGGCGGCAAACAGCAGTGAGACATGATTCACACACACACACACAGCAACAGGTGCACACACACAGACATGGGCATGAGTGACGAAGCGTTTCAGTCACGTACCTGAGGGTGTAAGTGTGTGACTGTGATAATGAGAGTCAGAAACTTGAAGGGTTTCAGCCAAAATAGTTAAAAGCTCTGAACAGTCTCCTTTCATACTTCTAAGACTAAAAGCTTGGAAACATTTTCTTTGTTGGACTAAAAACAGTGTTCCATGAACTAACAACTACATGTGCCCACTGGATAATACAGTTTAGTTCAATTCAATATAGCATCCATGACAATACAAAATGTCTCAGGATGCTTTACTTTAACCATTTTAACAGGAAGAAGCCTTGAGCAGAACCCAGCTCATATGGAGGGAGAAGAGAGAGAATAGAGGAGCAACAGGAGGAACAAAATACATAGGCCTACATCTATCTAAAGCGTTCATGTAGAATCTAGTTGTGATACTAACAAGAGTATACAATATAGCTGATGATGTAACATGAGTGAAAGTACTGTAGAAAGGTTTTAGTAGCTATACAGAGAGCTCATAAAGTTACTGTTACAGGGATAAGCCAGAGCACAGGGGCATAAACCAGTCAGTGACAATAGTAGTTCCATTACAAGCACGTTAGCTTTTATAATGATTGCATATTGGTGTCATTAGTAGGTTGGATAATTATGCATTCAGGTAGGAGTTGCAGGCTGATGAGGCCAGGACCAGGTATGACTACAATAGAAAGTTAAGTATGAACACACCAACCTGACATCAAAGAGGTACCAGCAACAAAAGCTGCAGGGCTAGGAAGCTAAGAAGAGCTACTATTAGCTGGGAGGCTAGAAAGCTAGAAAGAGCTACTATTAGCTGGGAGGCCAGCAACCAAGTAAGCGCTACTATTAGCTGGGAGGCCAGCAAGCTAATAAGAGCTACTATTAGCTGGGAGGCTAGAAAGCTAGAAAGAGCAACTATTAGCTGGGAGGCTGGAAAGCTAGAAAGAGCTACTATTAGCTGGGAGGCCAGCAACCTAGTAAGCGCTATTATTAGCTGGGAGGCCAGCAAGCTAATAAGAGCTACTATTAGCTGGGAGGCTAGAAAGCTAGAAAGAGCAACTATTAGCTGGAAGGCCCGCAAGCTAGAAAGAGCTACTATTAGCTTGGAAGCTGGAAAGCTAGAAAGAGCTACTATTAGCTGGGAGGCCAACAAGCTAGCAAGCGCTACTATTAGCTGGGAGGCTAGGAAGCCAGGAAGAGATGCAGTCGTACAGAGTTGGCCTCTCCTGAATCATGCCGATCACTTTGTCTACAGTTTATTCATTCTAGAGATTTTGTATGTATGTAGAGCTTTTTTAGTTATTAGTACTCAAAGAGCTTCACAGTCACACAAACGCACCTGCCCATTCTTTGACTGAAGAATGCCTAGCACTAGGATGCAGGACACTCTGGCAAGACTAGAGCCACAAATGCCTACCGAGAGCCCATCACCAACAAATGGCCGACCGTCGACTTGATGTGTTATGGCCTTAAAGAACTACTTTTGCTGTGATGTTGCTAACTATTATCAAGGATTAAAGCCTGAAATCACCACAAAAATTTGTAATTGGATAATGCTTTTTCATTTGCTATTTCCAGCACCTTACTTAAAATGAACTCTCTGATCTGGTCATTGATACACAGACCAGCTGATATCAGTATAATTTCCTTCCTCTCCCGCCCCCTTTTGATTATAACCTAATCCATTTTGACTCTACATTTCTCAAGATTTTTTGACCAGCTTTGTGACATCAAGATTCTTAATTAACACAAAATGAACACATAATGTGATCAATTAATCACTGTCAGATCCTCTCGTTTCACATTCCACACTAACAAAAGCTGGATTCTTTCATTCTTTCTGGACCAAGCTCCTCCACAGTGCGGCCAACAGCAACTTTAGTTCACTCTCAGCTTTATGTGTTGCTGCTGTACATCAACACTGCCATGTCGTGTGATTGGACAAATCTTTATTACTGAAACTTGTTATTGGTGTGGAGAATGTTTTCCTGGCATATTTTGGGCACCAGTCAGTCATGGTTTAAATGCCTCAGTCTATTTGTCTGTGAAGATCCTCCATCTTACACTTTATGGTGTATCTAAAACGGATTTCAAGTGTGCACCTCCCACACATGTTCCTTCTAAAAACCTAGATTTCCCACCAGTTATTTAGAAATGTCACTTGGATGAGTGGCGATACGTCTTTATAAAACTCACACAAGCCAAGCTATTTTAACTTTAGCTTTGTTTTAGAGCTCCTAAAGCCTCTCTGAGTATAGCAGCTGATCATGTGCACTGCAGTAGTTGTCTCAAACTAGATTCATGAGCATGACAGTGGATTTAGTGGCCTCCCATGACTTGACGCACCAGAAGGAACAATGTTGGAAATCATCAATGAAAACTGTTTGGACAGACGAAGCTCTTTCAATTAAAATGCTTGGCAGATGCTTGGACAATCCATCTGACTATCAAAGGCTAATGGCAACCAAAGAGATCAATGAACCATAGGAGGTAGCAGGAAAAGAACTACCTGTTCAAAGCTAGTAAGCAGTTGTGTGACTAGTAGTCATACAAGTTTCTGATGAGCAACACCCACTGATGTTCCTATATAAACTGCAACTTTACATCAGTCTCTTAGACTTGAGGAAGCCACTTGATGAAACATCTTCAAGAAGTTCTACAAGTCCAGTTGCACTTGTTTTCAGCTTGAGAGCCTTCAAACGTTGCATGACGTTGTGATCTCATAAATCTTATGAGAAGCCAGCTGCCTTATCAACAGCTTTAGGATAAACACCTCTGTCTGCCCAAAACATGTCAACACGGATTAGTATGGTGTTCCCCATAAAGTTCTCGAGCGTATACAGTGGTCCATCGTTTATCGCGGGAGTTACATTCTAAAAATAACCCGCAATAGGCGAAATCCGTGAAGTAGTCAGCTTTTTTTTTTTACAATAATTATAAATGTTTTAAGGTTGCAAAACCCTCACTACACACTTTATACACTTTTCTCAATAACTTGCAAACATACCGCACTTCAGTCACACTGCCAGCGATCAAAGATACTGTATATGTAAATTTGGCAAGCTGAACGCATTCTGTACTCTACAAGAGACATCGTACAGAGGAGATTGATTGACAATGGTCTACAGTCCCTTAGCCAATCAGGACACAGAAGACGACACGCGGGCTCTCCCTTAGCCAATCAGGACGCAGAAAACAATGTGGAAAAAAAAAAGCATGCAAAATTGCACTAAAAAAATCTGCGAAACTGCGAGGCCGCGAAAAGTGAACCGCTTTATAGCGAGGGACAACTGTACTCTTATTTTACTGGCAAACTAGTGTGTAAGTTTAATGCTTTGTTCTTGCATTAGTACAGATATTTTGGTAACATTTACAACACGGCTAACAATAGGATAGCAAGGATAGCATTTTGCATCTCCTTAACAGAAGCTATCAGTGCTATTACCATTATCCATGCAGACATAAACAGCTCTAACAGGTTAAAGGACACACAAATTTCAAATATTAAACGACTATTCCCTTGAACAAGGTTTGATTTGAGGCAACCGCTACTCTTGACTGCTCCCAGGAGAGAAAAGGCTCAGCTATACAAACACAAAGCAGTCTGTTGTGTATTCCACGTGCTAGGCATGAATCACAGTCAAAAAGTAGTTATCATAAACATATCCAGATTGGTTAAACTTGCCGGTTTGCCAGGCATATGGTGTGGAATATCTAATACCCACAATGATCTAATGCACAACACTGCCAATGAATGAGTCACATTAATTAGAAAATCCTGCTGTGCTGCAATCAGCCTCAAGAGCCACCTTAAAAAAAGAGAGGAGACGATTTCAGACAGTTAAAAGGCAGTTTCCCAAAGCAAGATTCCTCATCTTTGATGTCATTCTTTTTCTGCAGCCGTACCGCTGGCTGTGTGTGACTAACTTTGTGTTATTTGAGCTTCCCGACCCAAATATGAGCTTTATCTTCAGTTCTGCTCTTCTCTGAACGACAAAATCCCTTCAGATCCCCTTAATACTCTCCTTTGCCGATAATCTCAAATCATTTAAGTTGAAATAAGGTCAGCAGCAGCCCCGACTAACAAACACTTTGTGCTTTACAGGCATGTGAACTGTTTGAAGATGTCGCATTGGGGCATTAAACAACAGATTAGTAACACACATGATGACGCATTGCTTTGATTACCATAAACTAATTTTATTTTCATAAATACAATAAGATTTTCATTAAGTTAGAGTTTTAGAATTAGATTAGAATTGAAACCTTTTTGATGTTTGGTCAGAAAGACAAGAGTGGGCTCCTGTGGCCTAATGGTTAGGGACAAATGGTCAAATGTTTCAAACTAGGATTTCTTTTCATTTAGAAGTCAGTAAAATAGGCTAAAGTCCAACTCTCAGCTACATGTATCATGTATCATCATAAATAGTAGAGTAGAAGTAGACTTTGAAACAAAATAAAATTTTTTTGGCCCACTCAAATCTCATTTGATGACATTTTCAATTTAAGTCACTCACAAATGCAGTGAAATGCAGATTTTCCACAGGAGACATTTTTTCTGTTTTGTGTATTTCTTATGGTGTATGAATTGGGGTTTATGGGAAACATTAAATGGTAAATGGCTGCCGTTATAGTTGTAACATAAGGCAGAGTTGTATACAAGCCACCATACATTCTACAAGTTCCACACATGCAGTCTAAGAAACATGATGGAGACCTTCCGAAGCAGAGGCGCACTAAAAACTGCAGTTCCCCAAATGGCCACTTGAGGCTGACATAAAAAACGAGTCAATGCACATAGACTCCAAGTCAAAATGTCCAACTTTATAACAGCAATAAGCATGTTTACCATCTGGCACGAAAGCAGTTCAGTCTCTGTAGTTAAGTTCTCCATTTATGACAACATTAAAGGGGAGAGGTTTTGTATAACTCATCTATTTAAACCATAAGCAGGTGATTTAATAAGGGTGGGGCTACTTGGAGTGGCAGTTAGGTGCCATCACCTCAGCTACATTCACACTCCACCTCTTTGACAGTTTCAGAATTAGTTAGTCATATCGGTGGAGCAACGCCAAGATAGCATGGCCAGAGACACCACACTGAGCTTCAAAACTGTTCTTCGTGAAGCTTATGGATGACGTCATGCAGAGTTCTTCCACCTTCATGTAAAGTCCAGGAGTACAAACATCACAAGATTAACATCAACATTTCAGATTTGGAAACTATAAACTGGCCTTTAACACTCTTCAGACTCACTCAGTTTCTGCAGCAGTTTCAACCCCCTCTACAAACTCGTGTCGTGTTTGGACAGTTATGTTAGACTTTGTGTCACTTTTTCAGCTGCAGCTGTAAACTGAAATTCAGACTCCACACATACACACACACACACTGCAAAACAATATTATTTATAACTTTATTTTATTACAGTGATTGATAACCCATACTGCAGATATCAATGGGCAGAACTCTCAAGGCTGACTCAGCACTGTTTGCCAGAGGTCAGGAAGTCTGTGTGTGCACATGAGAAGCACAGTGAGTGTTTGTATGTCTGTCCATGTGTCTGTTCTCTTGCTCCAGAGGAAAAGACTGTGGCAAACAGACATGCAGTGATATCGTAGGTCTTCTAAGGTCAATGGCTTTACCTGTTCCTCTTTGCAACTCCGCCCAACACAAATACTCATGTCTGCATCACTTATAACCAGAACTACGACTTTCCTAAGCCTAATGTTGAGTTATTTCTTCAACTTATAGTCAGTGTTAAGTATTATGGACCAAAAATGAGGCCTTACATGGACACAATGCCTTCCCTAGCCCCGACAACATAACCCTTACCACAACCTAATTTTTTTTAAACCCCCAGATCCGATACCGATGTTTTATCGACTGATAACGTCCTGATCCGAACTTAAAAAACACTCCCCTGAGGATTCATAAAGACTTTTCTTATCTTCCATGTATTCTCCTAGATCACATGTGCACCGTGATGACTGTATTAAGTGAAATCAAAGTTAATGATAATGCAGTGTCAAGAGTTGCCTGAGTGGACTCCATGTATTCTGTTTAGTATCTTTTTGTTGGTGTTGAATCAAGTTGGTTGTATTACAGTAACAGTTACTGTCTATGTAACCAAAGACTGACAGTTTTCACTTTTCCTTCATTAAGCTGATAAGTTAACAGATATTTCAGGCTGATATATGAAGAAACATTTCATCATTTCATCATTACTTCAGTAATTTTTATAAGTTATTAAATTATGTGTTGTTTTTGTATGGTTTTAATTGAGCAGGGGCATCTTTAAAATGAAAATAACACTGGAAAGATATCATTGGAGACCACTGTATGACAACATGTTTAAATCCAGCCGCTTTTCAATCAAAAACTCCCACAACTCAATAAAAACTAGACCACACAGACACTGACCCCGTGCAGATACACACGACCTACTGCTGCATACACTGGGACACAGATGGTCCAAGGTGTAGTCTCCACCTCCACATTCACTGAACAGCTGTCAGCTCTCGTGGAAGCGGAAAAACACATCTGCAAAGCTCAAGCAGCTATAAAGAGTTTCAAAATAAAAGTTTAAAAAGTTTAAGGAAACATAGTTTCCCTGAATGCAACATGATAAGCAAACAGTTTACGCAGCGCGCAGTCTGATGAGTTGTACATGCGGAACGCGTCTTTGCTTTTTAGGACGACTGCAATACATGATGTTTCTTTATGCTGAACAACACTTGGCAATGCTCTGCATATTTCATGCCGTAAACACCATAGAGGACAGCTGCTTTGACACGAAGAGTCAACGCTTTCATTATGTATTACACTGCTTTTACGCTGCTTTTCATGCCGACGAACGCTAATCTCGACTCTCGCTGCAGTGTTTAACTTGAACAACACACTCATGCGGCATTTAGAGGTGTTACTACAGCTACCGTTTTATTTATACGAACAGCTGTGGGATTATTTACACTGTGGTTTGAGTTGTGAACAGTTTGGGATCATGTCAAAGCTGCAGTTTTAGCCTAGTAACATATGAAAGTGACAAAACTCAAACTGGCAGATACAATATAATGAGTTGCTTCAGAGTGGAAAGAAGGACCCTTGGAGGTACTCTCCAGAAAAACTGTAGCAAATAATTTAGTGTTTGTGCCCTTCATAATTTTCTACATTTATAGATAAAAATGACTAAAAACAGTCACAAGTCCTGAAAATCGACAAAGAGAACCCAATCACTCAAAATCAAAATCAAAATTGGTCACAGTCTGATGTTCACAATATGCAGTATAATGAACGTACATTCATTAATGTATTTGTGCGTGTTTGCATTTATAAGCGAAAACAAAGGATAAAGTAACATTTTATCAAGCAACAGCTACAATAAGGACAGCACAGCCAGCTACATAATCACAGAATTGACATTCAGGTTCTGCTCCAGCGCTTGTTAACGGTGATGTTATTTTAAAAGTTAACTGGTGAAACAAACACTAATGATTGGCTGGCACGTCACTGGGGAACCCAAAAGGTTGATGCTAGCTCAACTTTGATGTGTAGCACCAAGTAACGGCTAGCAGTTTGACGCTTCATGTGTCCGGCTTGTATTGAAAATCAATTGTAGCTTAATTGTAAAAGAAATCCTATTCCAAATCAAGGCAGCACCAGTTAACTTTGTACAGTATCTACTATGGATCAATTGAAGTGTGCAATGTTGAAGATGGAATGACAGTGATGAATCTTCATATATACGTTCTGTATGTCACAAAAAAATTTGGAGTTTCTAGTATCTGTTAGCTTTGAACGTCACGGTTTTGGTTTACAATCGCTTTAAAACCATCAACCACGCATCAACCAGCAGACAAATATGGTTAGCAACTGTTTGGTAAAAACAACAGAGCATTTAGAGGCTAAAGCTAAAGAGCCCAATATTTGCGTATTTGGAGCTGGTGGAGACCAAAACGGAGCAAAAAAAAAAAAAAAGGAGAGTCAAATATTTCCCTGTATTAGATATTTTTTTTTTCTTGGACATAAACTGAAAAAAAAAAATACTGAAATTCCCAGTTAGATTAATTGTTAGGACATAATTACTGCAGACCTGTGGGACTGTACTTACTGTCTGGTCCACATTAACAGGTAGCCTCATCTGTCAGAACAGACTAATCCCCAGAGGCCTCTTATCACTAGCTGCCAGGCCCCTGGATTTGTTCTCGCACACTTCCTATGGTTTCAGCTTGCTTTGAGAGAGTTAACCTCATCCAGCAACAAACTAGAAGCTCCACTGGTACCAGGTGACCGTTAACCACCTCCCACTGTGACTCACATATCCACAATGCTGCTCGTGAAGAATGTTTTCTTTTCACCCCAGCTCTCCAACAGGCTTATTCCCACACTGGCTCTGTGCTCTCGGTGAGTTGATGTTGACCAGACCACCTTGCCATACAACACAAACACCCGTTGGCCCTTGAATGCTGTGCTGCCTCGGCCAGATTACTTCCAGCAGCCATTGTCTCAAAGGAGAATTTGACAGGAAACAGCACTCCATCTATTTCCTGTCCGCTTCCTGTTCAGCGGACAGACAGCTCTAATAAACGCAAACAGCACAGACGAGACGGTGATCTGATAAGCTTGATAAAAGACAATCCTGTTAAGAGCAAGCCACCAGCAGGTCAAGGCCATCATTTATACGGTCATTTAATTTAGATTCACACACTGTCAGATATGTAAACATTACTGGCCCTTGAGTACAAATATTAAGCTCATGCGCTGCTGTCTACAGCGAGAAGGAGAATGGTGGACATACTGTTAACATTTTCTGCCTGCAACAGAAAATTGATTGCGTCTGTCCACCGTCCCCCTGGTTATCTCTGAACAAATCACCTGCTCTGTCTTTCTATTGTTCCTTCTGTAACCTTAGACTAAAGCTCCTCTATGCTCCATCATTCATGACTTGGCTAACCAGTGTCTGTGTCCAGACCTTCGTATCTGCACATAAACCTGCAGCTGACGCCTCCAGCATGGACCTCCTCTATAAAATTAACACTGCAAACGTGTCTTCAGCTCCTTCACGTCCTCCCATCCTAGTCACACTCGTCACTCCGTCCACCGCAGCCGGTGTGATCTGACAATCGTGGCTAATCTGCATAAAAACTCGAGATTTCTGCTCTTTTAATTTTCATATTAAATTGGGAAAAAGACCGAGAAAGAATGAGACAGAGACGCTTAGAGATCATGGAAATGTGGAAATGGAAATGTGGAAATCCTCCAAAACGATCATCCAGTTGAGCTACAAACCTTCCTGAGGCTGTTTCGACATCAACTGAACGTTAGAACAGTCGTGAAGCTTCAGGAGTGTTATATTAAAATTAGAGCTCTCAACAGATGAAAATGGCGACTTATCGCATTATATGATAATGCTATTAATCGCAATTTTCTTTCTATTTTAGATGTACCATAGAAAGATATTTTGCAAGTTGCTGATGCTCTTATTTACATGGGAGTAGACAAATATGGTGGCTTTATGCAAATTTAGCTTATTATTATTCCAACAATCCAAAACAATGACAAACACTGTCCATAATATTAGCCAACGATTTTGCTATCGCTGCTGACAGTTTGTCTGCTTGTAGAGTTGTCCATCCTGGTCAGGCTGGGCAGTGCTCTCTGCCTGCTCCACCAGCAAGGGCTGAAGCTGAACTTGTTCCTTTATCCATTTCTGCTCGTTCCGCTTGCTTTCTTCTTAAGCTTAAGCAGAGGGTATTACTCCCTGCAGGGTAAGGTCATTTACTACAGTTAAACTTCAACTCCTGCTTGCTTTCCACCTTGTTACTGCTGCTTACTGCTCACTTCCTCATTTCCTGAACTGTGGTAATAGACACGTCAAGTGTTCATCGTGCATTAAAAAAAAATCAAGAATGCATTAGTTTTCAGTAGCATACCTAATGCACTGGTAACTCAGTGAATGTGTGCAGCAAGCATGTTTCTGTGAGTTTGCTTTGTTTTAGTTTTCCATACCAGAGGGTGAAATGGTGGAAAGAAAAGCCTCAGCTGTGTAATAGCTGCTCTATTGGAAACCACAACGAAAAGTAGTCGAAAAGCACAACCAGTGTGTGTGTGTGTGTTGTGTGGGTTCATGCACACACACACACACACACACACACTGGTTGTGCCACAGATGACCTTGTCTGACCTTGTGGCACCTTCACAGACGCGTGTGAAGACTGTCCGATGGTGGAAAGGACACGAGCGTGGACTCCTCCACATACAAAGAGGCTTTCAAAAGTGATGGGACACACTGATGTCTTTCTGCCAAACATAGTTTTCATCACTCATTAATCTACCACACACCTCCTTTACTATAAGTGTGAAAAGCAGCAGAAAAAGACCTCAACTTATATCATACAGCCTCCAACAAGTTATTTATTTTCATATGTGACAAAAGAAAGGCGGGAAATCAAATTCAGTTACTAATTGCCTGTTAAATCCTTTCCTTTCAGAACAACTGTCAAATCAAGTAACTTTAGGAAGCTGCTCTGAACTTTTTAAAGTTTCAAACCAAAAGTTTAAGTCAAAAGTAATCCAAAACTATTTCATGAATGCGTGTAGTTACGCGAAGAAGCCAATACAGTGTGATAAAACATCTTTTAAGGAGAAGGAAAGGCGACAAATAAACATTTCTGGGGTTCTTTAAATGTTTTACAGTGATTTAAGATCTTCCCAAAACTACAAAACAAAGAAGATACTTTAATGCTTTTTCTTTTCTAACAACCTGTGAAATACTTAATGTTGATGCGAAAACTCCTTGATGATGGACGCACCAACGTTTACTGCTGTGTTCCTGCCATGTGTGACGTTCACAAAACAACTACACTTGCCAGAAAACGTTTTTTTTAAACCGGACATTTAAAAAAAACAAAACAAAAAAAACTACAGAAGCGACACAACACAGTCATGTTACCGTCGCAAATGTCAAGTGTAACATTCTTTTTCTAATCACTTGAAGCAGCTGCTCTCCTCGTTTCGGTACCACTCTGCTCTCGGCTCCAGATTTTCAACACAAATCACTCATTCGCCACTCAGAAAAACTCGGTGTCTCTTACCCAGCCTGCTCCAGAAAACCTCCATGCCTGAGCCCCTAGATTCTGTCCGGCAAAGAAACTTTCACAGCCATGTAAACTTAGGAGGAAAAGAGGAGCAGGAGAGAGGAGGAGGAGGAGGAGGAGGAGGAGGAGAGGCCAACTGCAGACTGAGGTAAACCCAGTGACTCATTCAGGCTGTGGCTACAAGCGTGTCAGCGGGCAAATATGAGAGAGGCGAAAAAAGATACGTCAGGAGAGGAGGGGGGAGAGAGAACAGCGTTTTCTGTCCTGGTGTGAGAGCGGAGAAAGGGAGGAAACTGATGGAGGCCGGGGTTTTTTCTCTCTTCCTCTCCCTTCCCACCACTTCCCCTCCTCCCTCACCTCCAGCTCTAAAGCAAAAGAAATCCACAGAGAGTTTAAGGGATCAGTCAGGTGTCAATGGAGCTGAGAAGTGACGAGAATGAAAAATACTACCCATGTGTTTCCTGCAGGTTAGATCTTTGGATTTTTAGTTCCTTATTAGGAGACCCTGCAGAATTTCTACCATGCAGGAGTAGGCTATGTAAAATGCATGCAGAAAAACAACCAGAATGGCGCACATCACATGAGCTGCACCAATCAAGGAACAGCTTGAATATGTTCATCTTTTTTTTCTGTTATTTTTTTTTCCAATTTTATTCAGGCACTGAAGTTGACTGTTGCACCAAAGGCGTACAAAGAAACAGCTGTTTTAAGGTGAGACAGCTCACACTGGTTACAGATTCAAAAAACTTTAAAACTGTCAGAGTAAAGTGAATATCAGTAAGGTGCAAATATAAACAGGAATTACAGGGATTATATATTTACATGCTCTATGTTTACATGTCAACAAGTTTCTTCCACTTCGAGGATTCAACTAAACTGTTTACGTGGACGCTAAATAAAAATTTTATGAGATATATGTGTTTACAAGTCCTGGAACATCAATGACATCAGAACTGTTTTAATAAGAACTATTAACTCAAATTATTTGCACATGTCCTTTTTTGTCTGTTTTAAATGTAAGTTTATAAAGTTTTTATTCCCCTTACCAACATGGGATTGGACGAATATGCTTCCTTTATGCAAAGCTATGAGAAATACTGTCCAGGATATTGTTGTCCAGGTGCCTCCATTGCAATTCATCTAGCTAACGGTGCACAGATAACTAAAGAGAACCATCTGGAAGGACTGAAGATAAACTTCATGTTAAAATGACCGATTTCTTTATCCACTTCTGCTGTTTTGCGTTTTCTTTTGCTTCTTTTGATATTCTTAGCAGTTTCGACACTACAGCGCATATTCTGTCCTGTGTGGCCAGATTCTCTACGACACTTAAGATTCTTAAGATTCTTTATTCGCACCACGATACTACTGCGTCAGTCACTTCCTGATCGTAGGCCACAATAATAGAATGTGCCTCAATCTGTCAAAACAAAAATCTGTGGCATCAAAAGGAGTTTGTGTTAACAGGTTATTAATGCATTTACCTTGGATGGCCCTAATTCCAATCAGACACAAACTGTTATATTACTACTGAAGTGATTATCAAAGGTTTACACCACCCCTCTACATCTGATTGACAATTCTTTCTGATCAGGTTGGTCTGTTCTGATTGAACATTGACTAAACGCAGGAGGTTCAGTGTGCGATATATTATACAATTCTGTAAGGTCAGTTTTTGTTGCTTCCTCTGCTGCTACTTTCCTTCCTCTCCTCAACAGCTACATCCTGAGAGCAGTGGAGGCGACAACAGTAAGCAGCAGCCCTCACACACCGTGCTTATTCATGCATGCTGACTGTGAGCAGGGGTCAAATAATTAACCCAGAAATTAAAAGATCCTTCAACCTTAACACTGTGAGATTACTTTGAAACCAGGCAATGTTTTATAGTAGAGACAGTAAACTAAAAGTAATAACTGTAATAAGGTGCAAAGGTGAAGTGAATAATAAGATCCTAACTATGATCACACTAACCTGGAAGCCAGACCAGCTTCCCTATCTACAATTTTATTGCGACCAAAAGTTGGTCTGGAGTCTCTACGTTGGGAGCTGGTTATGCATCAGCAAAGAGTCAAATTGTTTGGGCAAGCAGAAGAGTAGCACGTACACGCCACCTGAGTGCCAGGGAAGCTGAACTTTTTAGGTAACAAAATGTCTCTGATTGGTTGTAGGACTATAAATCTAAATCAAGTGTTTAATGTCTGTGTACAGCATGTGTACATTTGTTCTCTGCTTGCATCTACAATGTTTTCTTGTGTCTGATTTAAGTATGTAGTGTTCTGTCACAAAGTGATCTTTTTCGATTTGTCAGTTGTTGGAGACACACTGTAAATATAGTGCTACAGCTGTGTAGAAAAATATTTGCAGATTTCTTTTTTTCTGATCTTTAAACTTCCATTTAAATTCGTTTTTAAGCTTTTCAAACACTGATTCTCAACCTTTGACATTTCTTTTCAAATTATGGCATGATATTAATCCGTTACCGTCTTTCTTTTCTTCCGGTACTCAGAGGACACAGAGGGAGGACTGTGAAAGTAAAGAAGTACTGTGTTTGCTGCTGAAGCAGATTCAAAAATAGAAAAGAAAGCAAATGAATTCACTGTGAAAATAACAAGTTTACTTATTTAAACAAGCTGCTAATTAATTCTCCACTTGACACCGAGCCACACTGTGGGTCTCGGCGCGAGCGTTACCGAATGTTTGAGATGCATCATTTGTACAGTTTGAATACCAGGAGGAAACTAATGCGGCACTATGACTGAAAGTAAAACCAATGGACATTTACCGGCGAAATGACCACAAATTGGAGGATGCTACTATACCACTGCAGCAGAGATCAGGAAGGAAGAATTAGGCCGACAAAATCAATGGCCGCCGTTATTAATGTCAGATATCTGTGGAAGTGTTGCAGATGCTGGCCAGGGACTATGAGGGCGCTGAGTATGCAGGGACCACAGATGATTAATGCTCTCTCCACCTTCAAACACATCGACTGAGGTTCAGCCTCAGCAAGGCAGTAGACGGTGCTCACCGTTAAGACTGCGGCTCTAGATCCGAGCACAGCGGTGCAGGAGAATACCGGCTGAGGAGGAGCAGCGAGTCTGCCCAGGATAAATTAAGGTTAAAGATGTCTCAGCTGGTCTGATACATCTCCGAGCCTCCAAAGCAACACTGAAGGTGTTTCACTGCAAGTAAACTTTCAGTTGCCATGCAACTGAAATAAAGTCATTTGAAGGCATATTTTAAGGCTGCTGTAATGTGATTATATGAATGAAAATATTATTGAGCTGAGGAGGGAAAGAGAGAGATAAATGAAGAGGCATATTTTCCGATAATGAGGCAAAAATTTGTTTGCAGTGACAGGAATTGTAGGACTTGGCTGTTTAGCTGCTGTGTGTGTAAACCTCTGAGCTTTGTGTACTGTGACTCAGCAACAATGACCATTGATTTTTCTCAGTGTCCTTTCCAAACAGGGTTCAGACTCAAGATACAGAAACACTGGATTCATGAACTGCAGTATGGAGCCTACACTCAGAACAGTGGGAGCAGCTTGAAGGTTGGGAGTCATGAATATGGCTGAGATGCAAACCTTTGACCTTATGGTGCCAAAGCTGCTTCTCTGACCACTACTCCAAAGCCAGGCAGTGCTTGTTCTGCAAAGGAGACTTTGCAGTTAGACGTCTGAACACATGCCCATATTCTGTTCTCGTTTGTTATTCCTATGGTTTTATCATATGCATAATCTGATTTGACGGAGCTTTGCTGAAACATTGAGCGTAAATGTAAACATTTTATTTGTCACCCATAGGAGCGTTAAAGTAGTTAAAATGAATGAGTATCAATCTGAAATGGGAAACGAACAGGGGTCATCAACCCATCCATCCACCCCATCTCCTCCCACACTGACAACGGCAGGCTGGTTCATACATTCTGCACCAGTGTGAAAAGAAATGACTCTTCTTAACAGCTAGGAAGAGATATTATTAGCTAGGAATCTAGGAGGAGCTACTGTTAGCTAGAAAGGTAGAGAGGGTTACTGTTGGCTAGGAAGAGCTACTGTTAGCTGGAAAGATAGGAAGGGTTACTGTTAGCTAGGAGGAGCTACTGTTAGCTAGAAAGATAGGAAGGGTTACTGTTAGCTAGGAAGAGCTACTGTTAGCTGGAAAGATAGGAAGGGTTACTGTTAGCTAGGAAGAGCTACTGTTAGCTGGAAAGATA
>JASGAT010397004.1:0-13616 GCA_030220025.1 Chelon auratus | reverse complement strand
CCTTTTTTTTTTTTTTTTTTTTTTAAAAGGCTTTTATATGAATTGAAATGAAACATGCCCAAGATGACACAGTACAAAATGACTCACATGCACTTCAAAAATAAAAGACTGGCACATACATGCGTCATGTCACATACAGAGCTCTCTCTCTCTCTATCATTCATTCATTCATTCAAAACGTTTGAGTTAGAAAACGGCATCAACCAAAAAAGAACTGAAAGCACACCGACTGAAAAGCAGCATGCTTGTGACGTGTTAAGCTTGATGAGACTGCTAATGTGACCTCTTTAGCAAGCTTACCTCTCTGTCAAGATTATAAAGAGCTGTCTGCTTCAGAAAGCTTTTGGCAAAGTGAGTTATCAACCAAAGCAATAATGCATGAGTGTGGAGGGGACACTGCATGGGGGAGAGGCAGATTACACACAGTAAAGTGGGAGAAGAATGGAAAACAGGGGGAATGCAGGGTCTGTGGGTCACATGGACAAAAAACGGTATGCAAGGAATATAGAGAGGGACTCTAACATCATTTAAACACTGAATAAAAAGAACATTTGGTCGAACGTCCTCGACAGTTAAGGAAATAAACACACAACAGAATAAAGAACAGTTGTTGCATTGCAGCTGAGAAGAATTTATTCTCTGTGCAGGTGCTGAAATATCTTCAGAATATTTAGAAAGAATTCATATTTCTGTAAAAAACAAATCTCCATCATCGCTCTCACCAGCGAGACTCGGCACCATCACACCGGCAGTGTATCGCGTACACCACCAAGCTAGCCTTCACCCGAACCATGCATTCAGAAACAACAAAAGATCCATACAACGTCATGTAAACAAAGAATAGAAGAATAAAATGCACGCTTTGGAACAGAGCAGTTCACATATGGAGAAAAGAAAAAAAAAAACTTAAAAGATAAATACAAAGTGCAATTTAGCCTGTTTTTAGTATTTGTGTAAATGTAAGTGGTGAAAGTTAATACTGTTAAATGTTTTGATGTAGTCGGGAATAGCGCAGAGAAGACGGTCCAGCTGCTGCAGACTTTTTTTTTTCTGCAGGGCTTCCCTTTTTACTTCACACAGGATTTAATGTTTCCCACAGCAAAGACTATTTTAAATCCGAACCAGTGTTTGATATCACAGCTTTCCCCAAATAATCTTTTTTTTTTTTTTCCTTTTTTGGATTTGGCACACACGACATCAAAACACCACATGGGCTTAGAGCACACGAGCTGATTCACTGGCAAGTGTTCATGCACACGGAAACAGGGAGCGCTGGTGGGAGGCTAAACCTTTCTTCACAAAGAAAACGGAAGAATGAACGTTTGGTACAATGTCACCCATTGTCGGGTCCGTCAACAGGATTCTAACGACCGCGTTTTTCTGTTTGCTGACAGGTTGAGGTTTACAGTGGTAAACAAATTTGACTGAGAGCGTTTTAATTCCCTCGAATGATTCGGTAAAACTTGCCACGAGCCAGCTGGCACTCCCGACTGTGGATTTGATTTGGTGGAACAAACAAAAACCTCCTGGCCTGTTTTGGCCAAAAATAAAACGCATCTCCGCCCTCTAAGCGGGGCTTTGTGTCGAGCATGTATCAGAGAGGAATCGGGGACAATGTTCCACACTTGGGCAACACGTAGATCTTAAAATCACTCCAAACACATGGTTAAACTGAAAGTGTGACATTTTTTTGGTCTTTCATGTTGTTTTGTAAGAGGGATACCGCAGAGCCTGTAATATCAGACTCAAATAATGTATGCTTGGAATTGCAGCCCTCCTGGACTCTCAAGGGAAAACCTTTCAGTAGTGATTTAAATCAGGGATGCACAGATGCAACATCAGTGTCAGGGCCAATATTGACCTTTTTAAGTCGACCAGGTGTCATGAAATCAACAAAATGTTAATATCCTTATAAATATTCAGTATTTATGTGGGGAGAGCAGAGAACTGGTATTGGAGTGGGAAAATGTCGGTATCAGGAAAGAAACAAGTGGCATCGGTGCATCTCTATCTTACAAAGATGAGTGATACAAGCCAGAGTTGACTCTTAGCACAGGGAAAAAGACATGCTAAAATTTGCTGCATTTAAAATATTTTCACAACCATAATAGACCAAAAATGTATGCGTGTCATAAATGTGTCAGAGTGAATAAACAAAATCTCCCAAGATTAAAATAAATAAATAAATCAGTTTAAAGCGGATAAATTAGCCCTGGAAGCCAGCTCAACTTGCTCCGCCCACAAAATGTTTGTGGCAGAAAGTTGGTCTGGAGTCGCTCTTGTTGGGGATCTGATTATGTGACGGTAATGATCTAAAGGGTCGGGCTTTATGTGGCGACGTGTTACAGTATCAGAGCGCTGTGGAGTTGGATTCGTTTACAACAAATGGCTCTGATTGGTTGGAGGACTATCCAGTCGTGACCAGAGGTTATTTTTTTCTGTGTATCGTTTGAAAGACCCCATAATGAAATACACATATATATTTTTTTCCACTGAAGCTTAATTATCCAAGACTACTGCACGGGATTACCATATTCTCGCCTTTTTTTCATTTATTTTTCTATTAATTTATGGGAGATTTTCTTTAATTAGCAGAACACAAATACAACTCCATAAAATCCACAACAACGATGACAAACCGCCGATGTTTGGGACCATTTAAAAGGGTCGGCCTGAGCAATGGATCCATTTTGAAGAATGGCTCAGACGATCCATTGTAGTGTGGACCCATTTAAAAGGTTTACTTTATCCACGTCTGGAAAACACTACTGACTACTGTCTGTCAAGAGGAAGATTTAAAGGGTCAATTCACCAGAATTACAAAAGACGTTGTCCATTCACTGTCTAGTTGTTGGGAGGGGATTGGGGAGGTGGGCTGACTTATACTTTTTCAGCCAAATTGCTAAAAACATGCTGCATATACTAATATTTAAAAGCAAGTTCTACACTATTTGGCATTTCTAATAGTAAGACTCTTTGTTACAGTTGACATCAGTTTATTAATTCTTTTTTTTGTTTACCTAAAACATAATTTCAGTGGTTTTCCACACTGGTAAATGCAGGACCCTTATAAAGACGTACTAACAAATGATCTGCATGGCCAGGCACCACCAGGACTGCGCGATAAAATATGTTTGGGTTTTTTATGTTTTTTTTTTTTTGTAATATAGCTGAACTAACCCTTTAAGTAGAAACAAGAGGAAACACAGGGCAAGAAAAAGAGGAGGCTTCCGATACAACGGGAAGAGAAGTAGATTAGAAACAAAAAACAGATTCATCACAGTGTTTGCAAACAGGACTCAAAAAACGGAAAAGGGGTTTCTTTTTCTCTGCAACTCGACTCACTCAAGGCAACACAAAAGTAAACGTATAGCGCACTCATGGCATCACAAAAGAAAAAATAAAATTAAAAAAAAAAAAAATAAAGCACATGACTAGCTGTCCATGGCTAGCGTGGGATATACAGTGTAAAGAGCAGTGGGAGCAAACGGACTGACATAGCTGAGCTCAGTGGGGCGGGGCTGGGCTGGGCTGGCCTCCCCCTCCGCCTCGCTTTCTGCGCTCACACCACATACTGGTAGGTCTCTGCCTTCCCGTGGTCAGGGGTGGAGAAGGGGCTAAACCACAATAAGGAGAATGGGTGTCCGAATACCGCCCTCATGTTCATCCACTTAGTTTTTTTAGCCCATCTTCTCTCTTCCTTTTTCAACTGCTCTATGCCCTGAAAACGAGAGACAACCAAACTTCAATTGGTGCTTTTGCGACCCGGTGAGTCAATCACAAACCAAATTCCAAACACCCATTTTGTCAGCAAGAACAGGTAATCTGGGCCGGTACTTCAGGCTTTGAGTGATTTTGTCTCTGCTGGTGCTCTGTTGCCTCCCCCCGTCTGTGTGTTGTACGTTTCCTAATATGTACAAGCCCTCTAAGCCCCTATGATCAAATGCCACTCACAGTATCTCTGATCTAGAGTTGCAGACAAAAAGAAGTTCAGAGCAGGAAGAGGAACAGAGTTTGGCGAGCTACAATCCACAGGCCCACCCGTACGGTAGGCTCTATTATTTTAGCACAGCACCAAACTTCACGTACGATAGCGATTCCTTCTTCAACTGATACATGGACAAAGTATACCTTTGCTATAACAATAAATACATTCATGCATATTTATATTTATATATAGTGCTTAAATCTCTTAGGAAGACATGCTCAGAGCCTACAGGTTAAATGTGGAGTGAGAATGATGTTAAACGCTTCTACCACACGGCAACGTTGCAGATTAGCGATTATTCTCATCCGTGTTATTATGTTTATTATTAATGTAGTGAATGCAAACATATGTGACATAATTAAAAAAAGCTATCTTTCATGTTTCTGAACTGAGAGCTGCTGTAAAGCCTTTAACCTTTAACAGCGCAGACCAGGAAATCAGTCTGAAGGCGACAGAGGGCTGCAGTCTGGGTTATGGGGTTAACATCTGAATCACATATTGTAGTTTTGAGGTAACCGCCAAAGCATAGCAAACAGCCGAGTACCAAATCCCACAACTTGGGCAAAGAAGAGGAGCCTTGAAGATGCGGATTTGAGCCTGAAATAAGACCCACACACAACGTTATCCTCCATTTGTCATGGCCCATAGCCACTCAGTCAACAGTTGCTGGCATGTTTAACAGAGGATGGATGTAATGTAGCCAAGAGAGGATGGATGTGCATCTGTATGAGAACAGATATTTCAGACGGATTTTCCGGTTTAGCAGAGCTATTTACAAATCTATACAGCATCCTGGGGTCTTTACTAAGATTCATCTGCGTAGGCTGCCTTGTTTGCCTATGCCAATGTGAATTAAATGTGGCCAGGCAGCAGCTGCTGTGTTCTGGTTTATTTTCTGCATGCCATAAGCCTAAAGTCAGATGGCTACATAAAGTGAAAGCTAGCTGCTGAGTTAGCCCCAGCTAAAACTAATGCTAAGCTTGGTAATATACACTGTACATCCCACTGTGGGATGAATTAAAGGATTATCTAATCTTATTTAATCACATTTCTTAGTTTCTGATTCTCTTACACAAAAGTAGTATTAGTGACATGCCTGACAAACTTTGAATCCTGCATATAGAATATATAATCAACACCAGAGGTGAATTTGCCAATATTTTTTTCTCTTTTAGTGTGCAACCACCACGGGTTTTGCCAGCACAGAAAAAAAAATGTATCCAGTATATTTTACCTGATATAATTAGAGAGCAAATTAAACGTTTAATCCACATGTTGGTCAAAGTTTGTCAAAGCTAAGCTAGGCATCTGATGGCTGAGTATGATACCATGCTCGAAACATGATCGGCTGCTATATATCCTTAAAAGTTGTCAGTTCTCATATAAACCATCAGTTTTACGTCAGCCCGAAGCAGCAGTGGCAGCACACTGTAGTCCACGTAGTGCAATAAAATGGATAAGTACGGCCGCTGAAACCTCACATTTACCTTTACTAAGGCACTCAGTTTCTTCCTTTTTGACAGTTACTTGCCTTTGAAGGCAATGCTGACTGTGAAAAAGTGGAAGGGAATTTGCTGCGGACACCGCTTGACTTGTTAATGTTGCATTAGAGCTAGAAAGCTAAAGATGACCCTTGTTTTTAAAAAAAAAGAACAAAGGGTGAGAGCAGCAGGGTTACGGTCTGAAGAGCAGGAGGAAGAAGGCAGAGAAGAGCAGAAAGGAGGAGGCAGAGGAGAGAGCAGGTCACTAAATGGGTCACTTACGGTCTCGTCGGTACAGATGGAGTGGACTTGGGTGCCGAACATCACAGAGGTGAAGATGAGGAAGAGGAGGCCCTCAAAGCACAGGAGTATGAGGAGGATGACTGTTGCTGGAGGAGAGAAGGAACTGCACTCTGGGGGATGGAAGGATGTGGAGGCAGAGACGTGAGAGGGCAAAGAAGAGGATCGAATGAGGAACTACTACAGTGCTATCAAAGAAACTACAGTGCTCTACTGGTGACTGGAGCAGCACTACAGAGAGGGGTCAAAGGTCTGAAGTCAGGTATGAGCATCTGTTGTCTTGTAGAGGACAAGTGTGCGTGTGTTTGGGATGAAGAGAGTTATACTGAACTGGAATCTAGAAACAAGATGCACTTATTTCCCATGATGGTCTCCCTAACATAGAGGTACAGTTGTTATAGTAGAATGCAAAAAGAAGTTAAGAAAACGAATCAAATCCTCAAACTGAAGCACAACTTCATACTCTCATGTATACCGTGCTTCATGATCGCAAGACTAGGCCTGCACCCAATTCATTTAATACCCCTAAACCCACCAGAATCTATAACCACTGAACCCCTCAACCCGAACTACCACGGAATTAGTCATGTTATCAGCACAAGAGCTGACATACGGATAATGAATTGTGAATCACAGGCACAGAAGGTTATAAACACCTACGTGACGATCAAGGGCTTTGAGCTCATTTGTAGGTGGGAGCATTAAAACTTTGAGAAAGGTACATTTGATTAGCATTTGAGTGTAGGGCTCTGAGTAAGAGCAATGACTCATGCAGGAAAACACTTCTATCACTGCAGGAACAGGTCCTCGTTTTGAATTATTTGAGACGGCAGTCAACTTTTTGCTGGAATCTTCTAGAAAAAATTCCTGTAGACTTCTCTGATGCTCCCCAAATTATTTTGAGAGAATATAAAGGCCCTAAATCGGAACCCAGAAATACTGCTGCAGAGATTTGAGCGAAAGCAACTGTTAATCCGCATTTAATAGCTTAAACTACAACATGAGTGGCTCAATTCCACTCGCCATTGTGTGAAGGACACCGTGAAACTGAACACAGCTGACAAGTTCACCAGCTTGGGCTTTAGCAGCGTAATTACAGAACAATACAGACACATTTATGAATGCTTTCGACGGCCTAACCCCCTTGCGCAGGCTCCATGTAGACCACTTGCAGGACTATAAACCAAGCTTAAAGGATGTTCTCATCCTGACTGCGTGCCTCAGTCTGCTGATGTGCTACCATAGACTGTATATAAATATGGACAATGCATCCCCACATCCTTGCACTGGCCAAACTGATGCTATTTTACCAGGGATACGGGCAGCGCCATCTTGCGACTCTGGAGCCAGAGCCAGGTGGTCGTCATTATGTCACACCCTGTTTCCATAGCGTTAAATAACTAACTAAAATAAAACTTATCCAAAAAAATTGACACTTGAACATGCATCAGTATTATAATAGTTACCGAATATGACAGAAACCATCCTTGAAAAAAATGTATTTGACGTGTATTTTAGTGTTTTAGTTCGTCCCAAGTCCCGCCCACTAACATGGAGGGGGGTGGAGCTTATGACCTATACTGCAGCCAGCCACCAGGGGGAGCTCTACTTGCTTTGGCTTCACTTTTGAGGAGCAGTCCATATTTATGGGAATGGCTAGGCGCTACGTCATCATGTACAAAAAAAGCCACTTCCGTGTCCATTTGCCAATATTCTAATGGTTATGGTGCTCTGTCAAACTGGACTACAACGGCATTAAAAAGGTGCAGTGCTGTGCAATAACAGAAACGACGTGAACAAAACGATCTCTTATTACCGATTTCCCCTCGATGAAAAAGAGAAGAAGTTGATACGGTAAGTTGGATCTCAAATGATGAACATTAATAATAATAACCGGCTGGCGATTACTAGCGAGCTAACGTTACTAGCTAGGTACTGCTAGTAGTAGTAACTAGTAACGTTAGCTCGTAATAATCGCTAGCCAAAAATAATAATAATAACCGGCTAGCGATTACTAGCGAGCTAACGTTACTAGTAGTACCTAGTACGCTAGCGATTACTAGCGAGCTAACGTTACTAGTTGTACCTAGCTAGTAACGCTAGCTCGCTAGTAATCGCTATCCGGTTATTATTATTATTTTTGTTATTAATGTCACACTAGCCATTCCCATACTGTCTATGTGTGTGCTATCCACAACATGCTAACAATGGCTCTCAAACATATATAGATTACACAGTCCTGAAATTAATTCCGATCATTCTAAACAATGTACTATGTGTTGCTGTTGAACTGTATAGAGCTATATTGACAATATATATTCAATTATTTTGACCCACCTATTTTATCTCAATTGTATATATTTTTATTTGTTTTATGTTTCTGATGTACAAAGGCGCACTGTAAGATTTCAAAGGCGCACTGTGAGTTCGTGATTGTGGTTTTGTTCTTTTTATGAGCGAAGGGAAATGAGGCTATTGAAGATTTAAAAAAAAACAAAAAACACTCACTTGTCCAATCATCTTCAAAGCAGTAGAGGAAATGGAAGACCACCATCACCAGGGCGTGGAGAGAGACGAGTGCAATGTACATCTAGGTTAAAAAAAGAAGAAGACACAAAGAGGAACACACTTGACCACATACGCCAACTGCAAACAGACTGACAGTCAATGTGAAACTGCCAACACTACTGATTTGTGACGCACTATTGCAAGATGAGTGGCACAGTGTCATATGGCTCAAAAACGCACATCCACTTACTGTAAAAAGCACAAAGTACTTCTGGTTGTTCTCCCCAACACAGTTGTTGACCCACGGACAGTGGTGGTCCATCTTTCGTATGCAGCGTTTGCAAACACTGGAAGGAAAGTTAAGTGTCAGTTACAAAGATTTAAATTCGACGAACACAAGATGAGTTCTCCAACCAGACAATGTTAATTCTGTCAACAACAAAAAAAAATTGAACAAATATTAACCGTTAAAAGTTTGGTCAACAAATAAAACAAACAAGATCAGACTAAAAAGAGACTGACAAATAGAGACATGCACCAAAAATTGCATTTATGTTCTCAAACGTTTAGCTTCTCCTCTCAAGCTAAACCCTCAGAGTAAGGGCCAATACTGCCAGGAGAGCACAGATGACAAGAAGGCTGCGTTTTGAAATGATAACTAGATTTGCTTTGCTGAGGAGAGTCACTGTGTTGTTATTGCAGAGCAGAGTGGGTAGGAAGTAAACAGAGCCCTCCAAATAAACCTGGTCACAGACGAGAACATGCCTGTGATCGTGTTCACTCGGGCTGGGCTTAAAAAAGTAAAGTTGATTCTCAGATTCAAGGCGATTGAGTCCAAATTGATTTATTAAATATATGCCTAAATATTTCCTTAATAAAATCTCACAGCCGTCTTGCAAGAGCAGTTTCACATGAATACACTGTAAGACATTACAGCCCCATTAAATTATGTCAATGTATTTCCTCTCTTTAACTACAATTACCATGATTTTCTTTATTCTTTATGTAGCTTGCTCTATCATACTCTGCTCTACAACCACTCCCTGACACTACTAAAGAAACAAATACACATTAATGTCATGTTTTTGAAATTCCTTGAAATTATGACATTTATTTTCTCTCTATCCTATCCACTTGTGTCCACTATTTGTCCATCCAACTCAGACATCCACAGGAGACACAGACACAGAACCACAGGGGCTGTCTGTATCTGTTTGCAGTAACTATTTATTTAATCAGATAACATTTAATCTACATATATTGTAATAATATTTCCTCACTGCTTCTCTTTTGTCCACTCACTCACAACCCTCACCTCTGCCGTGTTGTTATCAAATCATGACCTTCTGAATCGGAAGCGAATCGATTCAGGCAACCGGTAGCGATGCCCAGCCCTAATGTGCAAACCGTGCAAAACAAACATGGCGACAGCTGGAGCCACAAAAGGCGCATGTGACAAAAAACAGACGATGACTAACAAAAGTCAAATGACTAAAAACTGAATTGTTAGAGTGAAACCAAATCAAAATCTGGTGCCCAAGGACAACGCTAGTAGAAAGCGAAGAGGATATAACATCACGGAGGGAGGACTCTCTCTTCACAAATGATCCAAAGTCAAAAGTCTGACTTCACTGCACCAAAACACAGCACTTGATTGGGCCCGCGATGCCAAATGCTGCAGTGAATATTCCATGTCCTTTTTGTCCTACCTGCAGTGGTGTGCTCGGTCAGGCTTGATGCTGCAGCACTTGGGACATTTGTAGACCACCTGCCCTGGTTTCAGCTGAAGGCTTTCTATGTATTCCTTAGTAGCGTTCCCTTTTGGCACGGCCCCCTAACAGGAAACACGCATATAAAGTGGTTGACTGTGTGGCTCATCAATCACTATTGAAAAAGTAGGCAGAGGCTAAATGTATTATCATTTATAAAGGTCCAGCAGCGTGATTCAGGACCACACAAAGCTAAATATCAAAAACTTGTCTGCATGGCGCTGAAAATTAAAGCTGTGTACATGTATAACTACCCCAGAAAAAAAAACAAAAAAACACTTACAGGGTCAGTGCACATGGCCCTGAGGTGTGAGGCGAGGGCAAGGAAGGCAAGAGTGTTGAACAGAGTCCCGTTCACAATGCTGTACGTCAGATTCTTGGAGGGCAGCAGCATTACAAACAACACCACAAACTCTGCGTAAAACACCAGCAGCCAGGTGATGACGGCACACACAATCCCGCAGGCGTCCTTGATGAACCACATGGCCGAGGCGGAAGAGGCGGTGATGACGTCTTTGGAGATGGGGATGCGCTGCTCGACCTGCAGACAGGTGGTTCCCGCCCCCGTCCCGGCCTGCCCGCGCCCGTGCTCCACGTCCCTGCATCTGTGCACGGGGCTCTTCATCCTTCATCTAAGCTGGATTCCTGCCGCTACTGCTGCCACCGGACCCACTGCGCCTTCAGGCTTCAGTCCTGGTCACCGCATGCTGGGGGGAGTGGAGGGTCACAAGTCATTTATTAGATCAGAATTTGTTTAGGCCATGTCAGTCATATTGAATAAGTCCAGTATCAGAAATCTGGGGTTTTATTGGCATGAAACTTAAAAACAAAACCACAAAGTTTGCATGTGTGTCTAGGTCGTTCACATCTGTAGCTTGTTGATAGATTTTGGGGTGGTGAGGTATGTCCTCTTTTCTATGAGCTGTATTTTTCACTCAGAGACGCCATTAATCTCTCAGGTGACAGTCATTTATTTCGTTAACTGGTTAGAAGAGAATAACAACAAACATTTCTCAACAGTGACGATAGTCTGTCTGCTGTAACTCAGAATATTTGGCGTCTGAAGTGCTGCAAGTGATTTTACGAGACTGCTTTAGGATTTAGAGCTTAGATGGGAAGGTCCATTGTTTGAGTCATTTGTTATTTTTATGCGTTTGCTTTATCAGGCTCATTTAACATCTTTGTGTTAGGCTGTTGGCTTGAAAAAAAAAAAAACAAGACAAGGCCTTGGTCTCAGATGTTCTTCCCCATTCTTCCTTTAAAAACTAAATAACAAGACGAGCACTCGAGCTCAGATGTGTTTCCCCATTCCTCCTTTAAAGACTAAGCAGCTAAAATTACGTAATAATCAACAGATTAATAAATAATGTAAATAATCAATCATTGTTTTGCAGCCCCGGCACTGTTAGCACATTATACGCTATTCACAAATATACTGTCAGCTCTGTACGCGCACACCCTGCTACACCTGAACCCAAGTAACACATGACAAAGCAGAAATGCGAATGATGGCAAAGCCCTTGGATACAGGAAACACTAACAGTCTGAAAGTAAACTTTCCGGTTCTAAATATTTCTGTGAACAATGGGAGGATAAAACCTTGTCACACTGAAGACAAATTACAAAACCACACAAAGCAGCTGGAAGCATCCCCTCAACTTTTTTTTTTTAATTAGTATTATGATTATTAAAAGAGTGCACAAATATTCAGCTAACAAACCCGTGTCAACGCTGAGGGGGATCTGATTTTTACTGGGTTTTCGTTTAATGCAAAAAAAAAACAAAGCGATTCGTCAAGGCAAACATTTGGATGGTAATCATGCATCCTCTCCATCCTGGTCTAGTGGCCAGACGTCTCGTGGCGAGGAGCCGGAGGTGAGAGCTGGTCATCCGTCAAAGCTTTGTCACTGCAGAGGTCAAACACAGCAGAGAGAGGAGCAGCACGCAGACTGCAGACTGACTCAGTGCTACAATACCTGGAGCTGGGTGAGGCATCACGGATGAAAGGAAGGAAAGGTGACTGAGAGGCGGTGGACTGTGACCCTGATGTCTGAGCTAATCATAACCTGGTGAGCTGATACTCTTTTATTGTTTTTCTTTTTTTTCCTCTGGCTCTGGAATACAATGTCCCCGTGTGAGTTAAAATCTTATTTAAAGTGATTTAGAGACATTATCACTGGTATCAGATTAAAAATCGGGTTGTCATCGCTATTTAAATGAGATGAGAAGGTGGGTCAACGATGCCCTGTGTCATCTGTTTCAATAGGTGAAGGTGTTTTCAATTTTGAAGGTGTTTTTAATTTGACTGCTACGTATGAACGGCGAGCTAACGGCATCATTTATAGCCAGGTACAGCCAAAACATACATTGACTAGTGATGTCTAATACACTAAACCCCGTTGGAGACATCTTAAATGACAGTTAGTAGGCCTACATAGGTCTGAGACAGAAGGCAACACATTCCGTTCTAGCTAATGCTAACAGCTAAGCTAAACGTCTCACAGCGAGCATTTACACTGTTTGCATATTAATTATCAGCGTCGTTCAGCGCGGTAGACGGCAGGGGACGCCTGCGTGCGTCTACTTCGGATTAATTGTAATTAAATCCCGCTGAATCTCACCTGAAAGATGAGCATCCCTCCGGTCGCTTTCTCTGCTGCTCGGACGGTTGCTCCTCTCGACGACGTCCTCCTCCAGCCCATTCACCAACAACGGACGTCATGACGTAGAGGAAGAGAGCCAATGGGACCACCGGAAAGGTTTCCAGCCTCTTCGCGTCAGAGGATACGATCAGACACACCTATTTTTACACCTGTCTATCTTATTCATCCTCACCGATCAAGCATAACATTATGACCACCTTCCTAATATTGTGCAGGCTTGCCTCCAAAACAGTCTATGAAGCTTTCCAAAAACACGCACCTATAATAAACACAACAGCTTTCCACTCATAGGAGCTGTTTTGCTAAATGCACCAGGTATTTCCATTCAGGAAATTTCGCTATCTGATCTACACCCGCATGCACCAATCAGGCATAACATTATGACCACCTTCCTAATATTGTGTAGGTCTCCCTTGTCCTCCAAAACAGCTGTGAATGGACATGAGTCTTCTGAGGGTGCCCCGTGGTGTCTGGCAACAGGATGTTGTTAGTGGGGGGCCTTTGAGGGGAGGGGTCTCTGTGCATAATCCCACAAATACTTGATCAATTTGGGATCTACTGAATTTGGGGGCCAGGTCAAGACCTTGTGCTGTTTTTCGTGTTTTCTGTAGTTGTTTCTAAACCATTTTTGTGTGTGTGCCTGTGTCAGGCTGCACCCTGCTGGGGATGGCCGCTGGCATCAAGGAGTGTCATTGCTATGGGGTGAGGGTGCCTGGTCTGGTCTAGGTGGGTGCTACATGTCTAAGTAACACACTGGTTACTTGTATGAAACATAGTTTTACTTAAACTAATGAGCATGACTGATGTTGAAGGAAAAAAACAATCCAAGTCTTAGTTCCAAGTTTGCTGAAGTGGTGGAGGTTTATTGGAGTTCCAGGTCATGGTGAGCCTACCGACACAGAGTGGT
>JASGAT010397002.1:0-40947 GCA_030220025.1 Chelon auratus | reverse complement strand
TTTTTTTTTTTTTTTTTATGTCCAAATTAGTCACCCACTCAGTGATGCAAAGCAACACAGTATAAGTAAGTATACGTCTAATTTATTCCTCTTATGGAGGCAGGACTATAAGTCACTCTTCATTAGGGGGAGGGAGAGTGCTGGGATCAATGCCCCAAGGACATGGGACAGTTAAATTGGATTGTTTACGCTTATGATGGACAGAAGAAGTTATGCATCTCACCCTTCACTAACAATAAGGACGCAATACAAGAGAGAAAAGGAACAAGATGAGGCAGGACGGCGTTGGGTTATTTCTGCTCTTCTGACTGACAAGGGCTGTATTCTTTTACAGTTCATTCAGAGCGATGCAAATATTGACGTGCGGAATGTAAAATATTCCCTAAAGGCTCTCTGTATTTAATGACGCCCCAATCCGAAACACCACCACCATCATGGTGATCATATTACAGTCCATTAGTCTGATTGACAGTCAGACCCATTCAGCCTGTGATGCAGCTGTCCATCACATTTATATCTCTGCATGCAAACCCGACAGACCGGCTCAGTTTGGTCCTCAGCCCACATGCTGGAATCAGGCGGCCGCTGAAGACCCGCCGACCACGTCCGTCGTCGCTTCTGGTTCCGTGGCCGTTCTGGAGGCCTAAAGAGGAGATTTAATTACACGCAAATTACAAATCAATCAGGCATTCTAATTTCTTTTTGCGTGTGAAAGACACATTGTGAGAGACAATGATGACTTGCAGGCACGGTTTGCAAACATTCAAACAGATAAACAAGACTAACAATCTCTAAATGTGTTTCGTTCAGTGCCACTCTGGCAATGTGGTGACATCTGTGAAACATTTAGACTAAAGCGCTTGTGGAGAATATTGTTTAAAGCAGCAAAGGGATAAAACTGAGAATTCATCAGTTTCAGACTTTTTTATAGTTCTAATTTGAGCTAATGAGCTTTTAGTTTGTTTATCTAAGATTCTGCAGCAGTTAAACTGAATGACTCACTGTGTCGTTTAGTAAATTGTCACAGATTTTAATATCTTTTCTTTATTTTTTTTTATTAAAGGACATAAAGTCAACTCTTTTGTTGGACTGATGGGGAAAAGGAGCCAAGAGGAGCCAGGTAGGTCAGTCAAGGAAATTCACTGTTTTAAGTTCCAAGGCTTTACTCCATATTCGAGATGACAAATGAGATCTGATTGGTCCTCCTCCTCCTCCTCCTGCAGAGTCTTATGAGTGGAGCACAATACAGACGTACGACAAGCGCCGCTGAACAGTCATCACCGGCCCGCTTCTCATCAAGTCATTCCTCCCTCCCGCGGGAGGGGTTAATCGACACTGGTTTTGTTTTCTCCCAAACTGTGTATAGCTGTTAGTCGAATAAAATGATTCTGTTTCCACATTGTAGTGACGTAGCAGTGCTGTACCTGTGCCCTTTTTCTTTTGTCCCAGCAGAAGGCAGTCCAGGGTGAAAGGAGGGGAAAACGGTTTATCAATGTTAAGTGGTTTCTGTGAGCATTTCCCACCATCTGCCATGCCACAAAGACTAAATGTTGTTGTGGACCATCAAAGCAAGGCTATACCCCAGGGTATGCAGAAAAATTGCACTGCCAAAGTCACTGCATAGTGCCTCATAACTGTTTAATTGTAACTGATTGTTCTATAAACACGACACACCGGGACAGGCTCTCATTTTGGTTTTTTAAGTGACTTTTAGAAGAGCTGTCATGTTCTCCACCTGGACAGATGGTGTGATGTGACAGGATACCTGTGTGTTATAGTGATTTGACAAATATTAAAATTATTTTCTTTACTGGTTGAACTTCAGCTTGCAAGTCGTGAATTCCTTGTGACGCTCAGGCGNAAAAAAAAAAAAACGGGTCCTCTGCGGCGCAAGAGCAGACTCTGGTGGTAGACGGAGGTACTGCAATGAACTCAAACTCAAAACCCATGTCAGTGTCAAGAGTAGATTTTATTTTTTATCATCATCAGCCAGAAACCAATGTCAATAGATATGCTAGAGAAGTCATAACTACAGAACTGGAAATTTCATGCCGCCTAATGCTCATTTAATCTTTAAATGTTACATAGAGCTTAGTTTCATGGTGTACAAACGGCCAGGCGTCACCGCTTCCATTCTGTAGTTCACACCAACGCTTGAACAAGAGGACAGAAAGAATAAAAATAGCTAATTGTAGGGAAATTTAATTTGTCAATCGCTAAAGTCCCATCCCCGTGGCCAGTCCTAACCCAAGACCTAACAGGCAGCGAAACAACAGCCAACAGCATTAATTAGTGTTAAGTCATTCCACTTCACACGTGACTCACCTATGAGAAGCTGTAAAGATGTCCTTCACACAAATTGCATAATGTACCAGCCAAAAAGCTGGGGCACCGGTCTTTTTGGTGTTAGTAGCGCCGAACAATCCACGTGAGCTTAAAGCACAGACGGACGCAAATATGAGAAGCAAACATATTGATGTTTAGTACCTTATGAGGCCACGGTATCCAAGAAGTAGCAGCATGGTCACACGCTATCGAACATGTCGGCTCAGATCAGTGTTAACACTTCAGCCCTCCGAAGAAAACAAAAAACAAACACACACTCTGACGGAGTGTTGCATTTGAGAGGCCCATTCTTTTGGACTGAGGTCGTAACAGAAGCAGACAATCATCATGAACCCTTAAAAAGAAATAAATAAGTCCTTACACGACAGAAAAGCTTGTACGACAGCGTTGTGGATCGTGGCAGGAGATTCGAGCTACTCAAAGGACTATTTCAGCAGGGTGTTTATTTTGATATTTACCTCCAGCAAGTTTCTGCAGGGCCATTTTGATTAGGACAACAGGCTGCCTGGAAGGGAGGACAAATACACTAGCAAATGTGCGCTTTGGCCGTAAAATCATTAGCATACAAAAAAAAAAATAATAATATTTATAATTGAAAAAATACAAGCATGGTCCTTAGAACAAAATGCACCAATAGACTAGACACATCAGTCCGACCCTGTCATTAGTACGTCAGGGAGGATTCATTTGAACTGGTGGAGATTGTCAGACGAGGCCGTCAAAGAACGACTAAACCTCGACTAATTCTGTAGCTATCACGCAGGCCTTCATGGCTGCCGTCACAGAGCAGAAGTGCTAATGTTTAAGAGCTTCAAACGGTCACAGCAACAAACCGCATCCGTGGCGCGATTCATTCCGTCAGTCAATTTTAAAGTTTTTCACTTTTGGCCGCACAGGAAATGACTGTGAATCAATCACACAGAGTGGATTTATTTTTTAAGGGGGGAGCTGGAGCCATCTGAATGTGCTCGTCAAGTGTAGTCCAGTAGTGAAGTAGTCCCAAAGGTGGTTCTCCAGTAGATTAAGTAGATGTGAAAGTACATGAATTGAATATTCATCATCAAAATCAAACTGCAGGCTCCAAAACGAACATCGGGTCGCTCCAGCATCTGTTATTCTCAGCTCCGCTTCTACTCGGGTGTTTCAGGTGAGTTTTTTCAGCCATCTGCCTCAAGAGAGTCGGACGAAACAGACGCCTGAATTTCAATCAATGCACCTCGGAGCCGAAGGTCCCTTTTCACTTCTAGTCCAATTTCTTTCACTCTGCGTGCTTACTACACTGACTGTCCAGCGACTCAGGAATGAGGCCCCTGACCTGCATCTTTCATCACACACTCAGTGTTCAACTTGTGATGTTTTTTTTTGTTTTTGTTTTTTGTTTTTTTAAGCTCACACCGGAAGCAAAATGCAAATAGAATTAAAGGCTGCAGATGTTGCACAGGCATCAGCCTTGCTGTTTTTAAACGGTAACAAAGGCGACAGCAAGAAGAGGACTCCACAAACTCCACAATGACAGACAAACTCCATCACAGCCTGACAAACATCATGTAGGGTAAGACCAGCTCAGTGGAAGTACTTCCAAATAAATTATAATTTAAACATGGGAGTTTTGAAGTAAAGCTCAATATGACACATATAGAAGAGGCCGACGCCCGTGGTGATAACCAACAGGCAGAGGCGGCCGCGGGTTGCTGACGATCACTCGTCTTTATCTGGTTTATAAATTGACAGGGTGCGGGCCGATGGGTCGGTGGCGTTGATCCAGCGTGGCATCCAGTAATGGGGGAGCCACTTGGCCCGGCCTGGGTATTGCTTCTCGAACACTTGTCTGAAGTAGTAGGCCTCTTTGGTGCGCGGGGGGTTGTGAGGGTACGTCTTGTGAGCCTTCTCCATCTGGTCATCGTTCACCTGAGAGAACACACAGCAAGCGGTGAGTTACAGATGCAACGATGAAGGAGATCAGAGAGGAGTGAGAGTAACAAAAAAATAGATAACCAAGAGTAAACCTAGTTTTTGGAAACTATACGTTTAAAAGAACATCTAACTGTACTGGTTAGTCACTGGCGAAATCCCAGGAATCCTTCCTATGCGCTGGATGAGGATCCTAAGGACTGACTTAGTTTCCCACGGTGGACTTTACCTTCCCTTCAGGCTAAGTTGTGTTGCAAACTCTCCGGGCTCCTCACACCACTCTCACTCACCTCCATTTACAGCCACAAACACTCGGAACTGAACTGAACTGCTGCACATTGAACAGGACATTTTTAGATTTTGTTTTGAAAACTGAAATGTGAGAGTTTGACTAATTTTCTCTTTATTGTAATTGTTTAAATGCAGAACTTGTTATTTTGACCTTATCTAATTTCTGTTTGATTTATGACCTTTGGGAAAATGTTGTTTGGTTCTAATGAAATGACATTACGTTGTTACTTTATGTATGTTGATTTATAATGTGGTTTAAATACAACTAATTTAATTTATAGAAATGCCTTTTGTAGCACCTGCGCCAAGCTAACCGTGCTAACTTTATTAATTCTGAAATTGACAGGTTGACAATATAAATGACTCTCCTGTCTGGTGCCCAACTATAATTTTGATTAAGCCTGCGCTACGAAGTGACTCTCACTTCCTCCCCTCTCACCCAGGAGAAAGATCTTACCTCCTTCTCCTGCGTTTTAACATCTCAGTGTCAAATTCAGCTTTTGGGTCTAACTTTAGGAAGCTGAAGATGTTTCAGAGAATGATGTAAACCTGCGTAGGTTTACAAAAAGAAAAGTCATCTGGAGAGCTACAGCTGGTAATGCTCTGGGATTTTCTACTCTCCTTCTTTGAACCCCATCTGAACAATTTATTTAGTAAAAGTGCCACCATTAAAAGTGAGCCATTAGCAGAAAGACTCTGTAATGTACAGACGGCCCCTTTGTTGATGTGATACTAAGGGAAACCACTTAAGAATGAAAAACTGTTCTGAGATTAGATCTTGACTAATTCACAGAGGTTTACTTGTTTTCTATTACTCCTGGTAATTGAACTAGTTTTAAACTAGTTAATATATTGCCTGTAATCCTGTAATAGAGATGGATATTCAGCAGGACCCACAGGGAATATTTTATCCCTAACTTCCCCCTGTGATGCTAAACCTGTCTGAATGGGACTTAAGACAAAGAGTCAATGAAAGCTGACCAAACGATCTGCTGTGAGTGGTGTGACTGAAAGCTCTACAACAGCTACTGCACGGGCCTCAGAGTGAGACCGGCTTCTCACCTGCTGTTCCTGAGGCCACTACTGAACATTGATGACCATCGCATGATATGACTGACAATGAAGGTTTTGTGAACTTACGAGTCTGGTCGGTACATGACTTACAGGGACATTTATGTGATAATTTCAACTGTGGCACAATTTAAACTGTAAGTACAAATCTACTTGAACAAACCTGTTCCAGTGTATCCCTCAGATACTTGATCAGTTTTGGATTTAGTGAATTTGAAGGCCAGGTCAACACCTTGTGCTGTTTTTTCATGTTTTTTTTTTTGAGTTGTTCCTAAACTGTTTTTGTGTGTGTGTCTGTGTCAGGCTGCATCCTGCTGGTAATGGCTGCTGCCATCAAGGAGTGTTGTTGCTATGGGGTGGGGGTGCCTGGTCTGGTCTAGGTGGGTGCTACATGTCTAAGTAACATCCACGTGAATGCCAGGTCCAAAAGTTTCCCAGCAGAACATTATTTACTTATCCTGTCAGTGGTGTTAATGTTGTGGCTGATTAGTGTATACACGGACTCAACAGCAAAGCACAATTATATTCAGGGAAACAACTGAACTCTCAAGTGCTATCTAAGAGAATTTTATCCCCACAAGTAAACATCTTGTAGATGGACTTGATTGTATTTGTAGTCTTAATGGATGTGTTCATGTGAAGCCTTCAGGTACCTGTCACAGCATCAGCTCTGAGTGCAGACTTCACTATACACACACGCTCACTATAAACGTCTTCTTGTCTTTATCGTCATGCTAGAGTGAGATGTGAAATGTTTACTTCCATTTAATCAAAACTGAATTAGAGGGCAACTAACAGCCTTGCAGCCATCAGCAAGTGACACTGAAGTTATTGAACCTGCTGTAAACATTCTCATCGTCTGCTCTTCCAAATTAAAGTCGACTGAAGCGCAACAAAAACACAAATTTCAGTCAGCGGTACGGTCTTATTTATAGACCTTTAGAGAGCCCTCTTAAAATGGCAGTGCGGTGTAGGATGTAAGATCCTACACCAATCAATCAACTTTACATACATAATGGTATTGTCAGAATCCCCCTACCTTATGTAGCAGTAAATTTCAAAACTGTGGCCTGCCTACAGCCCACTCAATGCCATTTTCAACAGTAAGGTCATAAATATTCCCCTTTTCTTCTGTTTATGGTATGAAACAATCAACCGTTGCTGCTATCAGTGTGCTAACACATACCATAGACTCTATGTGCTCCTGCAGGCAGGTGTACCAGGACTTCTTTGCAGACATCACACCATCGCTAAAGGCTTCCTTGCGTCTCCACAGGATGTCATCTGGGATCAAGTTGAGACCTTTGAAGGCGTCCCTCAGAAGATGCTTCTCCACTCCATTCTGCATTCACGGGACATAACGCGGTGTTATTAAAAACCCTGCTGGAAGGCTGCTTCCAAAGATCACTCGATGAGTTAGACTGTGAAGTGACACCGCGACAGCCCCATACATCAACTGACCTTAGGGACCCTCATCTCCTCCGGCAGGGAAAGATAGTAGGCTGTGAACCTGTGGTCCAGGAAAGGCACTCTGAGCTCCAGACTGGAAAACGACAAGAAACGGAAGGTCAAAACTGAAAAATGCACTCCATAAATCACTCAGTCGAGGTGACTGTGGGATATAAGGTACAGAATAAAGCAATTATGTATCCATCAGTCTTTTACCCAACTGAATCCATGTATTTGCATCGTAACTCAGTATTGTTTAATTGGTTTTTCATTCCAGCAGATGCTGACGGGCATATTAAAGTATAATCAGTGGCTTTTTCCCTCTAATTATTATACATTATTATTTTTACCGTTGGTTCAATCGTGCTGTTGTTGACCACTTTGTTCCCTCCTCTCACTCAAATGAAGGATTTGTGTTTTATGTAGTCAAATTAAAAAAAAAATGTTTCAACCAGTCTCCCGAAAGAGGCATTAGTAAAAGCTGTCGCTCGACGTTCATTAGTGCAATTTCTGATCTCAGTCCAATTAATTAACTTCCATCGAAAGAAAATTAATGAGCAACAATTTTAATCCATTTAGCGCACGCAAAATGCCAAGTAATTGCCGGTTTGAGCCTTTCCTATTCAGTCAGACAACATTTTCTTGCAGAGAACCTAAGACATGTCTTTTACTGGTTTTAGGTTAGAGTTTCCCCAGCGTGAATTGTGTCTTGATGGTAAGGGGTTGGGAGGCGTTACCCGTGCGCAGCTGTGGTGCGATCAGCACGGAGAACATCGAAGAGGTAGAGCTCCTTCATCAGACGCACGCTGTCCTCTGCTGCTGCTTTGGGAGATGGAGCCTGGAGGAGGAACAGAGTCCGGGTTAGAACGCGCGTCCTGCTCCGACAGAGCCGCTCAGTGTTAAACCGACGCCAGTGCAGCATGTTGCTCTCATGTCCGAATCCTCCTGATCTGCACTGATCTTGATGGGTGAACAGTTCAGGAGCACTTTTGACACGATGCAAGGCTGAAGTCACAACAGAGCGACATATTCAGTCCGACACGATAAGGTCTACCGTCGTATGTCCTGGTGCCCCTGCAGTGAACCTGATGTTCACTGCATGATACAATGAAGGTGAAGTAAAGAGGGAACTGCAGCAAAAAGCATTATACGTCTAGAGCACTGCAGAACTTTGTCCACTGGGGGGCAGCAGACACCGTTTTCAGTTGCTGACTTCATCTTGATCAGGAAGTGCTTCAGTTCTTTACCTTAGATTGAAGTCGACACTAATAAATCAATTATGTTGTAGATATTTTAGTATTATGGTATGATTATTATTAACTACTAGGACTGTTTTTCTATTGTCATTTATGGTACTATTACTACACAGTAATAGGTAATGTGCTTTGCATAGAAAACATTGATGTGCTGTTTTTGGTCTTTGACACGTATACTACTAATATTGATGTATGTTGTGGATTTGAGTGTGTGAGCTGACCTTTTTTTAAGCACATTTTTGTTTTATGTCCATTCTAATGGATCAATGAAGCCGATGATCTGAAAATACCACGTGTTGTAAATTGAAATATATAACTGCGATCAATCACATTATTTCCATAGTTAACTTGTGTAAATGCTGAGTTTTAAATGTACGTGAAAGGGATGTTTTGTTTGTATTACTCTTATGTTATATGCAGATAACTATCTTTTTCGAGAAAAGCATCTGGCGGGACTTTGAAGCTTAATTTGCTGTTCAAAAGACACATCCTTTCATCCTTTTATTCCTCTGATTAGGTTTTTCTTTCTTATGCTTCTTTTAGGATTTCTGGCGGCACCGACTCTACAGGGCGTCATAATAACGCAGTGTGCAAAAAAATTAAATGGCGTTAAAAGGAATTTGAAAAAAACTTGTTTCCATTTGAAATGAAAGAACTGCAAACAATGACTGGTTACAGCAGGACTTGCCTTGTGGAAGTAGATGTATCCCTGAGTCAGCTCATCAGAACCCTCACCAGAGAAGATCACCACACTGTCCGTCTTCTCCCTGATGTACTTGGACACCAAGTACATGCCTGCAGTGGAAGAAACAGAGACGGGGTTTTTGAATCAGTGAATTCTTTATCAATAGTGGCAGCTGGAAAATACTATTATAGCTATGCTACTTGCTCCCAGCACCGATTATTAACAGACGCTGGGATCCCTGACTCCAATTTATCACTGGTTTGAGTAGAAAATTCTCCATGTCAACTGTAAATGAACCAATGATCACATCAAGCACCATGTTTACATCCTCAATGACAAATACCACTATGGAAATTCAAATGAAACAGTTAATACACATTTTATAAATATCTCATAATGATGTGGTATTTTTATGGAGACAATATTTGTGTTTGGGTCATGTTCTATGCATTTGTTGGATGCATGTGTCCAGCCTGCATTGCAGTTGTACTGTATATGAACGGCGTTGTTAATGTTGCAACTGCAGCACAGTTACAATCCCCCATGTTGCCCCAACGGACCCCTTTACCTATTGAACTGATCTCACTGTATTCAACTGCAATTCACAGAATCCAGTCAGGTGGAAAGAGAATGTGATGACGCAGCACAGCCGCACACATTTATGTCACATCAGTCAGCTAAAAACGTCAACGGCTCAAACTTTCGGTCCTAAGCCAGCGCTTCTCTGTGTTGCACTCACCAACAGAGGCACGGATGGTGGTGATGTCGTAGGTCTCCAGGTGGAAAATGACATCCTCAACAGCTGCGATGCCTTCTTCCGCACTGAAGCTCACTTCGTGGTGTTCGCTGTTAATGAAGGCTGCCACCTAAGGAAAAAAAAAATACATCAGGCGATCACTTAAAAGACCCTGAACAAAATAATAAAAATTCCTGAAGGCTATTTATTTTAGGAGCCGATTGCAGATTTGTTTTCCATTAACTATGGATCTTCAGCATTGCCGTATGATGTGAAGAACTGACCTTGCGAGCAGCCAGGATGTCTGGACTGTCATCTGACCCGATTGAGAATGTCTGGATGGGATACTGCAGCTTCTCCTCTTTTCCCAGCTTCACCAGAGTTGCGGCAACCAAACTGGAGTCCAGACCACCTGAACAATGGACAACGTGAATGAGCAAAGCACTAGAATAAGATAATATATAGCGCACAAAATGAAATGACTCTTCTTCCACACGTAGATGTAGTCGGCATGTTCCCTTTGACTTCACAAAGGTCTGATTATTTTGCTTTACCTTTGGTGCACAAAAAAAAAAAAAGAAGTTTAGTAGTTACCTGAGAGAAGACAACCGATTCTCCTGTGAGCCATGAGACGTTTCCTCACAGCATTCTCGAACAGTTCTCTGATGTTGTTTTTCACCAGCTCCTCATCCACACCTATGGAAAACACGTTTTTTTAATAAACTGTCATACAGAAAAAAAAACAATAAAACAGAGCATCTAATAAAATACAGCGGTTAAACAGTTTCTTACTTGTATGCAGTCTCTCCACGGTGTCGTACATGGCGTGAGCCGGCTCTTTTGTGCAGCAGTGGAACTGCTCCTTCTGAATAGATTTAACTTTGCCGGTTGCTTTCAAGTCGAACACCTCAATGTACCCCGGGGGAAAGGGTTCAATGTTGGCTGGGGTGGACATGGCATGGGTAATTTCCGTCAGGCCTGTGGTCAGAAACACAACGAAGTCAGGCAACGCTCAGATGGTAATGAAAGAGCCAGCTTCGAGGAGACGTTCTAAACTATTCCGTTACCTTTGGCCTCTGAGCAGACTGCGAGGAAGCCATCTTCTGTGACGAAATTGAACAAAGGACGAACGCCGTACGTATCCCTTCCCAGGTGGACCTTCCTGTTGGCGGTGTCCAGCAGAATGAAAGCAAAGACACCGTCCAGGAGAGAGGCCATCTTCTTGACGCCAAAGCGGTCGTACAGATGGAGCAAAATCTCACCGTCCATTTTAGTCTGGTAATCAAAGTCAAACTCCTTCCTCAGCTGGAAACACACACAAAAAAAAGCAAGGGGCGAGGGTTATTATAGCTTTCCTCTCATACAAGTTCACTTTAAACAGCAGTGCAATAGAGAAAATTCACATTGTGTTGGCATGGACAGGTTAGTGAAAAAGTTTGAGTCTTGTGTAATAATGTAATAGCTTTCATTCAGTCTGTCAAAAATAAATAAATAGAATCTCTTGATTGGACCACTTTTCCATTTTCCATTGGACAAATTTTAAGGGGCATTCGTGGTGATTTGATGATTCTGCCAACTTCAGTTATCCACTGATTGTTCCGCTAGTGCCACCAAAATTGTGAAATTGTAGTTTCAAATAGAATTTCTCAGCCACTGTTAGATGGTGAGCACTTTGTGGTCCATCAAGCGCCATTTTCTGGTCACAAAGTCAAACCAAGTCCGGTGAGAATGACTAGAAATAACGTTCGGTTGGTGGCATAGAGATCTTTAGTCTTAACCTATATTGAGCTGCAAGCTATACACCTGCAGCGTATAACAGTATAGTGCAGTGTTACATCACAGCAGCATAGTGTATGTAAAGAGAATGCAGTCACTACCAGTTGTTATCTACCTAGATTAGATAAAGTTGCTCTTGAACTCAAGGCCCGAAGGCTTTTAACTAAAAAGCTTCTTCTTGAATGAAATCTTAGTTTTCAAGAGATGGTTCAAGTAGATTATGTTTGACTGAGATGAGAAGCATCACAGCTCCACTAGACCCCTGCCTGCGCTGGATGTTTCCCAGCAGTTTTCAGTCATCCGTGTGATGGAACAGAGTCTCTTTACTGGGTACATAAATGCTCCAGCAGTAAATGTGTCATACAGACCCTAGTCTGTTTGTTTTCTCGCCCCCACTTACGCCATCAAAGAACATGGAACAGAACATGGTGGGTTTTTAGGTTATGGGAGCTGGAACAGATGTTGAAAGCACAGATTTTATCTTCAAGGCTGGTGATGGGCGCAGGTGGTCACATAGGCTTCTTTTTCCTCAATGGGAAGGTAATGACGCAGAACTTAGTGATACAGTGTAGCTGTAGGGAGTGTGCTTAACCTTAAACTCTGGGGATTGGCAGGAATATATGAAAAGGATTTATTTTTTTTCTGGAAATCAGGTTTAACATTTAGAGGCGGTCTTACATTTGGGGCCTTGACAATCTGATGATATTTTAGAAAGGGGAAATGAAAAGTAACTGTGGTATTTTGTAGACTGTTGCATTATGGGTTGTTTGCAGCCTTAATGTTGTGTGTAAGTGTAATTCTTTACATGTAAAGCGAGTTTTTCAGCATCCAACGGCGTTAAAATGTGCAGTAAGCCTAGTTTACCCTTGAGCGCTCTGAGGAGGCCTGTGTAACATGTTTTTCTTGCCAATGAGGAAATAAATTTGTTGAAAATGACTCAACACCTTTAGAGAATGAAGCAGGAAGAAAACCTGCCAAACAGCCGATAAGGTGAGTGTCTCACAATGAAAGTCTGGGAAATGTTGACTGGAGTCATGTCAAGCAAATTCATTCCAAGAAAGGAATACGAGTGTTGCAGAGGAATTGACTCGGTTCAGTAACTCAGTAAACAAGCTAGTGGCTACATACCTGCAACAAATAATGAGTCAATCGATTGGGCAAATATGTCGATTAGTGTTGAATATGTCCATGCAATGACGTGTTAAAGTTTAGCTCAAATTACGGTCACAGACGCAGAAAATGGGACGGGCCAGTAAAGCAACACAGCTTTACGGTGAATTTGCAAGTTGTAAACCGGATTTGTTTATGTGTATATAGACCAATAAAACTATAAACATAGGTTTTCATTAACATTACGCTACATTAAGTCTTTGCAAGTAACCCTTATCAGACAATTTAGTTTAAGTATAATAGGTTTCATTTCCGATCACAACTTGTTAAGTTAAATCATACTCAACACTATCAACACTCATTAACACAGAATATAGTAAACAAAACTTTCCTAATTACAACGCATGAATCTTAAATTAAGAAAATGTTTGAATAAAAAGGTTTAATAGTAGAAGTTTTATATAGCTAACCTAGACTGGCTTTCTGTGCTTTTAATACATACTGCAAAGATACTTGTCGTGAATAATGTGCAAGTGGTTTTTAGTCAAAAATAAATAAATAAATAAACACATCAAACCTCTGTCGGAAAACCTCATCTCGTGCCTCTGCTCAAGAGCCTAGAGTCATAATAGTAAAAACATGACTACATTGAGGGAACAGATTTTGGCCTTAAATGATGAAAACTATTTAACAGACCCATGACAGTAATAATGGATAACAATATTATCCTCGTCTGAATGGGATTCCTCACAAAAATATGCAGATTGAAAGAACCGGTGACTCCAATTATGTCTGCAGAGAATTGTCTACAGAAAGCCAGTTTATATTCCGACCACTGTCGCCACAAAAGTAGGCTAAGAAATTTCACAGCGGTGTCCGTTAAATACTTTGATCAGAGATGAGAGATATATAGATCTATATTTCCCAACGTAACATTGAGTGATGTGGTAACTGCTTGTGGTTACAGAACAGAACGTTTTTGTTTTTCCCCCTCAAACAACCTCTGATGTCAGACGTCCCGGAGCAGCGGCTGGTGATCTTACCGTTTGGTGGTTGTAAATCTCTCCATTGTAGCAGAGCCATAGGAAAGGAAACTTCTTGATGCGCAGTGGCTGCATGCCATACAGCTGGTCCACGATCGCCAGCCGGTGGAAGCCAAAGCAGCAGTTGGTGAAGCCGTTGACATTCTCAAAGCGGAAGGCATCGGGGCCCCTGTGAGCGATCTTCATGGCACACGTGCACTGTGCCGACAGGCACTCATCGCTGCCGAACAAAGCCCAGATACCACACATCTCTCAGCTGTGGAGGACAGACAGAAAACAAAGCCACACAATCTTGATTAGTCAGCAGTTTATATCTTGAATTAAATAATCAGAAAGGAAAACTAACTGACATGCAAACTAAATGGAGTCAGGTGCCAAGAACTACCCATTTGAATAACTGGTCAAAAAGTAACAGTTGAATAAAATCCTACCTGGCGGCAAAGGTTTAGATTTCTGTTCTTATCTAAAGGTTAGCGATATGACTGATTAGGTTTGAATACAGCTTGACGGGGGAAATTCTCACCCTCCCTGAACGCAGCCCGGAAGTAGAAGGGAGGGGCTCAACGTCAAAATTGTAGTAAGGCTAAAAAATTGAATGGTTGCCAACCATGTGCTTTCCTATAGCCAGCGAGGGACAAATTGTGAACACGGGGTACTTTTAAATAAAGTTTTGATTTAATAAATCATTTTGTGTCATTGGTTCCGATCCTGTTTCTAGAAAGGCGTTTAATTCAACCAAGAAAGAACAACTTCTTGATACATGATTAAACAACGTGTGTGGCGCGTTCTAACGTTCTATTGTCCTTAAAACTAAAGATTTACCAACTTTAACTATTAACATTCATTCATTGTCAGTCAAGGACAATAATTAATCGTGGACCGTGGAAAACTGCTTAAATGTGACGAGAGGTGTTCGGGTACCGAGTTTGATCCGGCATTACTCCAGACTCGACCGGTAAATCATTCAAAATCCTACCGATTCATACATTCTCAGCTACAGCCAGCAGCTAACTACTAATAGCGTGTTTAAGCAGCTTTCATAAATGTTTACCTTGTATTGTTCAATTCGGCAAACACATGAAATCAATACACTAGTTGCTTTTCTTTACATTATAGCTGGCTGATTCAACCTTTAAAGAGCACCACCTTCCCGTACAGTCTTACACGCTGTAGCGATCGCATGTTAGCAGCACACACACACCCACCCCTTTAGGATTTCTCCGAAAAACGATGCTTCTTCGTGGCAAGTATGTATGCCGAATTTTCATTAACACTATTTTTACATTGGGAAATGGTAGACATGTGTGCTCTTTGCTCGTGTACTACTTTAAAATGGTAATGAATTGAAGAAAACACAGAAAAAAAAATCTTTCAAGCCCGAACTCGATTACATTGACAGGCATTATTTCTGACCCGACAACGAGGGTATGGAGACATTTAGTCCCGGCTAAGTCACTTACCGTGTTCTTAATTCTAGTCTCCTTAAAGGTGACGACTCGGAAAGGAGTTACTCTTGACACTGATGCAACCGCTGATGTCGTATTTATAAAGCGACGGCGAAATCCCGCGGCATTTTGGGTTGTCTTTTCAAAATAAAAGCACGGAAAAACCTACACACAACGATAGTGCTAAATTTACATTATCGCTAAAAAAATATATATATATATTTAAATAAAACACCGCGACGAGTTCTAAGAAAGCGAAAGCATACATTAAAAGCGTAGTTTTGAAACAAATACTTGGTAGACACATGGACGCAGTTTATAGAATGGACATATTTTCTGGTTACTTTGACAGCTATGGTGCAAGCATGAAAAATAGTCAAATAACACTTTGACTTCTGTGCATTTTGCATCAACTACAAACTCATTACTACTCATTTTGTTTTTAAACTATTTTATTCTGAAATCTGATTTTTTTTTTTTAATATTAAGACGCAACGCTTCAGCTATATTGCATCACTGTGCTTTAAGTTTACTACAAAGAATATGGTGGTTTGATGTGACATTAGTAATAATGCTACAAGGTATTACTGAAATGCCCAAAATTTTTTCATGAAATGTAAAACTTCTGTTAACGTATAATAAAACATACCGATACGCTGGACAGTTATAAGCTCTCTTTTATAGCTACTATCAAGCGAAACAGTTCTTTTTCACGCATTTACTTCATCACATTTGGTGCAAACAGTTGAACTTGTCAATGTCAATGGCAGCTTGGCTCGGCAGCGGCTACATGCAAGGTTGCATCATTTGAGGAAGTGTTATCAAGACGAAGCATATTAGTCTGGGCCGGGTAGGGGCGGGATAGTTTTGTGGTGACCTCTAGTCTCAGACTGGTCTCGCCCCGGCCATTCACCGAGAACGCTGCCAATTACTTACTGTGTAATAAACTAATGCAATATACTTTATAAAATGGCGTCCATTCATGTTGAAACGTGCCCTCCACATACAACATCAAGGCTTAATCTCTTCCTGGATGGTTTCCGCGTTCAGCTGTGCCACGTGTATGTCTAGCACTGCCAGCTTCTATTAGAGGTTTTACTCAGACAATGAGAGCTGATCGGACAAATATGTAAAATCATAATGTGATACATTTAACGTTGCCAACAGTTTAACAATGCAGGAAATGCATGGGATTTTGATTTATTTGTTTATGGCACTTATTTGTGATGACTTACACCGATCAGCCACAACATTAAAACCACTGACAGGAGAAGAGAAGATCATTGACCATCTTGTGACGATCCAGTGTTCTGCTTGGAAACTATTGGACCTGGTATACATGTGGATGTTACTTTGCACCTAGACCAGACCAGACACCCCCCACCTCAAAGCAATGACACTCCGCAGCAGCCATAACCAGCAGGATGCAGCCTGACACAGACAGACACACACACAAAAACGGTTTAAGAACAATTAAGACGTTTCCTTTCAGTGCTCAGTATTCCTTCTATATTTCTTTCTTTCTATATTCTTTATATTCTTTCTATACTTGACTTTCAACTTCTAGGTCAGGTGTTCCACATGGTTCTTAAGAATGAATGAATCTGGAATCCCAAACACTGTGTAACATTTGTTACACTTTGGAGGCTAGGGACACAGACAGACTAAAACTTTGTTGGCATGTTTTGCATGCCTTGTGTTTGTCGAGATGGTTCTTAAATACATGAAATGCATTCTGTGATGACAGGAGCAGCGTCACCGATTTTATCCACATGAGGATGTAAATGACAAAAATGCAAATGTGTTACGTTGAAAGGCTGTTAGCATGTAGAAAGTAGTAATTACCTCTTTCTGGTCATGGAGTATTAGCATGTTAACCGTAATTCTAGCCATTGCGCTTCCCAGCATACATTATACGAAAGCTGAAACTCTCCACAGACTCATCCGTCTGAAATTTGAATGAAACCATGTCTTTAACACATTTGAAGATAAGTCATGTGATACAATATATAGCTTATTTTCTTAATATGATGAGAACTTCATCAATCCCGAATGGATGTTGCATTTCTTTTTAGTGGTTTACGTTAACGTGGTCAGTAAAATATTGCACGTAATGTTAACAAAATGTAACGATTACCACACATAGTGAAGGTTGGCTCTGTATTCAGCCCTCTGTGCACTTCAGATGCAAGGAAGTCAGTGGCAGCAGCCTCAAATGTTGTCTCTGCGTGTGGTCTGTGGTACGAAGCAGAAGGAAAACAATGTCACCAAAGTATATTGACACTGGCAAAACAAATTTGTATTAAACAAGCATGGCAGTTACGTAAGTAATTATTTCATATATTGTACATGCATAACTTCAGTTTGGCAAATGTTCCATGAAGGACCATAGTACTGGACTGCATTATCGAGTTATGTGCATTTAACTGACTGCGACCCTTTCTTAATTCACATTCTCTTGCTCTGTATCATCCCTTTGTGCCTCTAAATAAATCACATGCACACAATCATAGACATTTCTGTGGTTTCAGTGGCCTTCTACCAAGTGTAACTGGGCTGCAGTTGCCAAAACACTATATGCTATTATTTTGTAAAATTTTATCAGAAGAAATATGCATATAGAATTATATTATATCTCACTTGATCATCTCTTGTCGTGTGCTTAGCCATCCCGTTCCTGTTGATACCATTTGTTTGTGACTGAAAGCCTGGCCACATATGCCGGAAGAAAGTCTGCTTATTTTGCCAGCAATCCACGAGACCCTCTGGGATATCTCTGCGATTTTGTTGGAAGTTCTAATTGTAGAGGTAATCACTTGCTCCATCGTGCCACAAACATGTCCGGATGTTTTGATACTGCACTGAGGAAGGAAAATACAGAGGAACCAAAAACACAGGAGGCCTAATTTTGCTTGTTGGTGACAAATAGCCCTCCTCTTCCAGCCGTTAACAAGCATGTGGTCTCAGGTGCACCTAATCACTTACTGCTGCACGTTGGAACAGCAACAGTTGAAATCCGAAAACATTTATGCCTCCAGTGATGTATTTGAGCTCCAAATGTAATCGAAATTCTGCTTTAACCTGGAATCGGTTTGTCCACCTGGGGGCAGCAGAAACCTCCTGTAAACTTGGTTTGAGATGAACTTGCTTGCAAACCATGGGATAAAAAACCATGGAAGGCCAACATGGCAGTCTGTTTACTTTTCAAATACGCTTCCTGTAGCGCTGCCACTGTGTGAGCTAAAGTTTATCACTGGCAGTGTATCAGAAACACAAAAATCATGCATTCATTCATCTTCTGTAACCGCTTGTTCCTGTGAAGGGTCCTGTGCTGGAGCCTATCCCAGCTGGCATCGGGCAAGAGGCAATCGCAGTGCTAACACAGAAAGACAGACAACCATTCTCACACACATGCACACCTACGGCCAATTTATAAGACAAAAATCATTACTTTCAATTTCTAGTAATGACATACAAACCAATGTGCAGCTTTAAAACCCATTCTGGATTCCATTTAATGTTACATTACAATAAAATGAAAACAAAGGACTTGGGCATTTGTAACTTCGGCCATTTCGGTCAAAGCAGGTGTTTATTGACAAACTGAAAAGTGTGTTAAAGTATTGATGAAGGGAACCAATGTATTATTATCTCACCATTTTTTTTCTGCACAAATGTGAAAGTTGTGCAGAAAAAGCCATCGGTTTATTTATGAACATGATGAAAAAGCACCTTTAGCCAGACATAAATGAAAACACATTTACCTATACCTGCAGGGTTACTGTAAAGTCTGTTACATACTCTGTTAATCTCACAAATCCAAGTACTCTATGTGGGCTTTTTGCCCTCTGCTATAACTGGGGGTAAATACAAATAAGAGCACTTCTAAAATTCAGCCCACGACAGATGAGCCTGGCATTTTGTTTTCAAAGCTCTGCACCAACAAGCACATTAAGGCAGAGCTCAAAAGTCTGGCTACCAGTGGTACGTTCACTGAAATAGACGCTAGAACAAAACTTGATGAGCCATGTTTTGTTTTTGTTTTCAGATCAGAAATGGAAAATGTATTTTTTTTCCCCCAAGGAAATAAACACCCAGCAGCCATTATGTAGCCATCAGTTTCACCCAGCAGTACTGGTTTTCGACCAGTGTTTGTTGGACTTGAAGTGTAGAATATGGAACAGACATTACCGCCACCAAAATATTCTAAACTTAAACATTTATATTAACACGGACAAAACATTGCAAATAGAACTAAACATGTAGTATAAATGGTATCAAAAATGTGTGCATGAAGAAACTGAATGCCACCAAAAGCCAATATATAAAGTAAAAACTTACCAAGATATCAGTACTGCTTTGTGCTGCCGTGCAGGATAAAATGTGATAAAACTGTGGTGCTTCAATTTAGTATTTATCTGCAGTTTCGCACACCGTTTATATACCGATTTCAGCACTGAAACCAGATTATTTAAAGCCATACATCAAACACACCAAATATTGGCATCAGCTTAAAATGGAAGCAACTCAAAAATACCTCATAAAAGTAGCGTATCAAACCAGGCTGGAAATGTATAAAATATAGTGCCAAACCTCTATTCTGACACAAAATACTGTACTGAAATGTCTCAAATGTATGGCTTTGTTTACCTCCTCTGATCTATAATTTATGGGTTTTAGCATTCTTCTTCTGTCAAATATCCACAAGTCAAAATATCTAACAATTGTCATACTGTATTGCACATAGTAATTGCATGCGTCACTGACATTGACAGTTCAAAAGCTAGAAAGGCTGGCTGCGACAGAGTGCAGTGATTACAGTGGCCTGTAGCAGGAGTCGGGCTGCCACATACGCAGATCCACCAGAATCTGGTTCAGTTTGTCCATCCACAAATTCCTCTCATCTTTAGTGTCAGCGCTCAGCCAGTTTCTGCACAGAAAAAACAAGCCGCTCACCATTATACACTGAAAAACCTTTGACAATTAGGATGGGGGGAAAAAAAAAAAAAAAAACGCTAGGAACTTACTTGGTGACACACATGGTGTTCTTGCACTGACTCACTAATGTCTCTCTGTCGTCGTCTTTTTGTGGTCTGACTGTGATGAGCTCAAATGTGTTGGGTCTGGCGCAAAACTCTCTGTTGGCTGGTTCCACCTTCTTACTGGTGCAGTTAGCCAGGTTGATGCGACCAATGGCATTCTGGTAGAGGAAGAAGGAACTGTCAAGGCTCTTTTTATACACTTATCTTCTAAGTAGCATCATTGTTTTGGCTAGGTCCTTGGTGTGTCTTTCATACAGACCAATGAAAACATTCCCCTTCCACCCCAGTGATAAACACCCTGAGCCATACGCAAAAAGCAGAACTACCAGTGGANAAAAAAAAAAAAAAAGAGCTTCATGGTGACAGTTTTGCTTGGCATGGTTACCTTTCTCTTCTCATCATCTGGGTAGGTCCAGTAGGAGATGCAGTACCCTGAAAGCACACACCATCTTCTGTGCCATGCTCCAAATCCACTAACATCTTCAAACATCGTCTGGAGTAGGAAGGAAAAAAAGGTGATTAGATTTGCAAAAATGCATCAAATCATGTCCCGTCTTAGCACTCCTCAATCTGGGATGATTTGATCCACTTGCACTCACCAGGAAGCCTTTCTCTTCCACCTTTGTTGAGCCCACTTCACACTGCATCTTGAGGTAGATGTGGCCCTCCAGAGGGCACAAGAATGGCACCTTGAATCCAAAGCACATTCATTTAATTTAAAGTCCAAACAGTGTGTTGTCATTCATGTTAAAGTAACAAAAAACGTATGGTTAAAGAAACATTGCACAATGCAGGGCACATTACACAGTCTTATGAGAACAGAACAAATGAAGTTGTTAGTGTAGCAATACTGTTAGTGTCTCTCACCCGTCCCCACACAAACAAAGCAAAAGAAACAGACAATAGGGCAAGTAGTAACCTTGTTATGAAACATGCCACTGAGTAGTTCTCTTTCACTTCCTTCATATTTGATCTAAAAGAAAGATATCAAGGCACATAAATGAATGCACAGGCAGAACATACTATGAGAACCACCAGTTACTGCAAGTCTCTGAAACCTGTCCACAGATAAACGTCAAGTGAGCCATTTGTTGGCATAGGTATTGTGTCCTCAGACAAAAGTCAGCTGCATATGAAACGCAGGCTGAAGAAAAAACGAAAAGACACGAGGAGAATATAAAAAAGTGGCAGTAATGCTTCCTATACCTTCTCCAGAGGAAATTTGTTTTTCCCAATAGAGGACAGGGTGAGCTTGTGTGACCCGACCATGATGAAATTACTGGTGCGAACAGCATTGGGGCCTCCAGGACTGGCCACCACTACAGGAAAAAGAGGTTGAAATTTATTAGACAAAAACAAGACATTGTGGAGCAATCCAACAATTTTACACATCAAGATTTGTTAAGCTGAGCATTAGTCTTCCTGTTGAAATAGCTGCATAAGTACCAGATCTGACAAAATCAGGTGAGTCACCACCGCTTAGAATGTCAGTGTTTAAGGGTTTCAGAAAGATCCAAACCAAGCCGTATTAACCATTAGTATTATGGGATGTGTAGGACAGCTGAAAGGGGATGAATCCTGTTGGATGGCGTCACTCACTGATTAGTTATGCGACTATAACAACTCTCTTGTAACTTCTGCTCTGCATGATTGCGGCTTCAGATGTAATAGAGTGAAATATTGTCAACTCCCCTCAACTCTGTCATCTGTCCAGTAAGTCACCATCCAAAAAAAATTAATCATGGAACAAAAAACCCAAATCTGACTAAATAGTACAAACTTGAGATTGATTTTATAGTTTCACATACCTGGTGTCTGGGCACTTTTCTGAAAGAGAAGATTAAAGAACAAATTAGAAAAACTTAAGACAGATGGGAAGTATAAGGTCCATGAAAGAGGTTTGTGTGCATAGACGAGAGAAAATAATCTTGATAAACTTACAGTGATGGCTAGGAATCTCTTTGGAGTGATAGCCTAAAACGATCAAAGCACACAAACACTTTAATTTTGGTTCAAAGTGAGAGACAAGACAATAAATGCACTTGAGGGATATGTAAGCTGCTTGTCAGTTAACACTCCTCTCCACTTGATAAAACGACCACCCGAAGTTGTGCAGAGAAAACAATTCTGCAGTAGTGTCTAAAGTTGGCCTGCCCACCCAGTGCCCACCCACCAGCACGTGAAGAGCCGATACAGAAATTGTTCATACCGACATACACAAATCATGGGCTTCATGAACCTGTCTCCAGATCGTCTAAACACACACATACACACTTTAACCGTTAAAGCACATTCCATCATTGCCTGTCAATGTGTTTTCCATTAGGCTCAAGTGTGGATTTACTTTTGACTTGGCGACTTTCTTCTTTTTGTCACTGCAGACCTCACGTTTCTGCACCTGGAAGAGATTACAATGAAACAGAAGTCATTAAATCTTGATATAAATCCAGTACTAAAACATGCATTTACCAGTTATTCTAATGTGTTGGTATATTGAAACAAGCTAATTGTGGGTTAGGGTTAGCAGCAGGAAAAATCTGGCCTGAGCAGCATCTGCTGATTTGCATTTGGCTTTATTGCCTCACTTGAAAACAATCTAAGAAACATGCTATTATGTAATCAAATATTCTATGTTTTTTTTTTACTTTATTTAACTGAAAAGTGACCTCTGTACAACATGCAGTCATCATGTGATCACATTGTACCTTTTTATTTGTCCATCTTCTTGTTTAATCAATTGATGAACAATCAAGACATTTACAAAAAGAAACCCACTATTTTAAAAGTAAGTTGATGAGTTCTTATCCTAAGAGTTGGGAGATTTGGAGCCATGTCCTTTATAGCAATGTCTTTTACGCAATACACTTACCAAACAATAGACTTCTACATCAATTTCAAAGTTACTGGGGGCATCAGATCTGAAAGTTAAGAGCAATTTGTTGTCAGTAAATGTACGTATGTGCAATATACAATCAGACTAATCAACAATACCTTGCACACCATACACTAACAGATGTACTCATTTAAACAACTTCACTGCAATGGCAGAGAACTGTGTGTAGATCACAGTGAAATAATCACTGTGGATCCTTCTGTTCAAACAGGAGTCTTTGACTTACATGGTGAACTTGGTGGGGAAGGTGAGGGTGTCTCCACTGAGGCCACGGTGGGTGCTGGCTAGTGGAGTAGCCACGGTGTTCTCTGCTCCGGCGCGAAGCATGACGAAAAACGAATGTTTGGTTGACTCTGAAATTTAAAATGCAGAATCAAATCAGTAAACAGTAGTATTATTAGTATTTCCATCTTGGGACTAGACTAAACGACACAGACTAACTCTAAAGGTTCATCAATTTGATTCTTGAAACCAACACAACAAGCATTCTTAAAAAAAAGCACACATCAGAGACACAACAAGAGCACCGAGATGGTTTGTGCTGGTGACAAATGATGATGTCTGGAGAAAAGGATGAAGATAACTGTGTTAATTTAAATGACCGTAGTTTAATGAATTTTCAGACTACCTGGTTTGTTGGCAATGGAGCAAACAAAGTCTGCCTTGAGAGGCAGGCGTAACTCCTGCAGGGTGATGGAGCCCTTGGAGGCTGACACGCTAACATGATCTGGGGCCGCAGAGGCCTTTTGATGCTTTGCTGGGTCTCCTTTCAGGCGGTCAATCTCTGCTTTCAACGCCTCCCTCTTCTCCGCTAAAGCCATGAGGAAGAAATAATGTCAAGTATTTAGTTCTACCACTAGGAGTCACCAGTACTATACACATGGCCAAGAAGAGACAGCTATAATGTTAAATCGGTGCCAACATGCACCACAAGGTTAGATTTTGAATTTTTAACAAAGAGGATAACAGGCCATCCACAAAGAGTACTACATGTTCTATAAATAATGCTATTGTCCCCGTCTCTTGTTTAACTCACTTGCAACTAGGAGCAGCCTTTCTGCTTCAGCCTCCACCTGGGATCCTTTGCCGTGCTCTTCATCTGTGCAGCAGTTCAGTGCCTGGCTGGCCTGATGGATGACTGTCTGCTGTAGGTTCATCTCATTCGTCAGAATCTACACAAACACGTACAACAGAAGGATGCTTTATAATACATAGGGACACTATGCTAAGATATTTGATTCCAGACACATTCTGCCACTAGAGAGGTGTACATAAAATATTTCACATAAAGACACATTTCCCATAATCTGGCATGATTGAAGAGTATTTATTCCAAACCTTCATCCTCTGTTTCATACTGAAGAGACTGGATCCTCGGGGCTCCTCTGCTCTGTGAGAAACGTCCTCTTTTCGCACAATAACCTGCTTCACATTAGGTCTTTCCGTCTCCTTCACCCTGGTTGACCTGTACGCATCGATGCTACCACAAACAACATCACACAGATTCATATTAAAGCGCACATTCACAGAGACGGTGAGAACAGACAGCTTTGATGCATTTGGGTGCTACATGGGAGCACTTACCTATAAGGCAGTTTGTGGTCCCCGTCTAAAGTCTCAATGCTATCTGAGGAGGCGGTCCGGATCATGTTGGTTCTCTGGAACTTGCTAGGTTTGGAAACATTCCCTGGAGTGCCGTCCCTCACCATGAATGAGCTAGCTGGAGTTGATGTCTACACAAAGACGTGAAGAAAACATTATTGCTGAGCGGTTTATTGGTGCCATTTCCATGAAAAAGATGTCTTGTTAGCGCTTACCATCATTCTCCTCTCTGGGCTCTTCACCACGGCAGCCACAGTCTCTGCCAGCGGAGTGAGGATGGACATGGAGGAGATATTCAAAGCATCTTCCTCATCCTCATCTTCATCCTCGTTCTGATCATCACTCTGCTCCAGGACTCCATCAAACAGGTCGTTGATGACAGCAGAGTTGATGGACTGGTCCACATTCATCTCTCTCTCCTTAACCACCTCATTTTCTTCTTCTTCTTCTTCTTCTTCCTCCTCCTCCTCCTGTTGGGCTTCCTCAGTCAACTTCTCTACAGTATGGGAAACCACTCTCAGGGGGCTGGACGTTGAGGCAGGAGGTGAGACTAGCAATCCATGGCCTGCTATTAGACACAATCGATGTTGGAAACCATTAATTTTCCCACGTTATTGACAGTCAAGTACATTTAGCCATCACAACTGAAGCTCAAGTTCAGACTGAACACTCCTTTATTTCTATACTCTCACAGTCGCTCTGAAATAGAATTGCAAGTTTTAACTGATAAAAGAGCGATGGTGAGTGTTACTGAATAAATAGTTTCGACCAATACTTTTTGTAATATAAGCATCGTGGAGTACCTGGAGTAGGGCACTTAGCTGGTGTAGCCGCTTGCTCATGAGACAGTGGTGTGACTTTATCCTGTGGCTCACCTGAGGAGACCACTTCCCTCTCCACAGGTTTGTCAGACTGTTCCTTAAAAAAAACACATTATTTGTTGATTACAATCTGGTAGATAGCCAGAAATAAGACATCAAATATTGTGCATCAGATGCTTGCTGTCCAACCTTATTGTCTGTGCTTGTCTTGTTTTCAGCTCCATCATCTTTGTTCTTCCACATGTTGTTACCCTTCTGGAAACGGCTGCGAATCTGGGCCAGCTCAGACTCACGCTCCTGAGAGGATTGGAGATTTTTTTGAATCTCACTTTTGATGTCAAGTTTATCAAAACAATATCAACAAACTACAGAATTTGTAAGATGGACCTACCAGCTTCTGTTTCTGAGTGAGATCAGCAGTGCTTGTGTTCGCTGCATGAGCAGCTCTGAGTCTCTCTTGTACCAGTCTGGTGTTTGGTGTGACTGATGGAGTTGCAGCTGGAGTCTTGGCCTGTGTGGTGTCTCTGGCTGGGGTGTTCTGGTTGTTGCGCTCCTGGCACCTCTCTCCAAAGCGCTCCAGGAAAGATTTTACATCTGTTCATCAAAAAAGGGATATAACGTTTATATTACTTTACTACTGTCTTGCTTTTATCTGTCAGAGTGTAACCAACTGTGATATCTAAAATGAAACAAATATAACTGTAGGAATAAATGTTTCTGGATTACACATAAGATATTGTGCACTAATATACAACTGAGGAACACCAAGATCCTATTCTGCCTCAAAAACAATAAAACAAAGACATAAATACATTCCAAATTTAGTTCTTCAAATAATTCACTCACTGGGAGCTCCAGCAGCGGCTTTTTCCTGTGGGCCAGATGGGCCAGCAACAGTGGGCTTGGCCCGAAGTTCTGTCTTTTGGGGGCTGGAGGTGACGTTGAGGCCTCTGGAGACAGCCTGATTTTTCTGGGGACTTTGAGTCACCGATGTTGCAGAAGAGGGGCCGGCCTTCTGGGGAGTGGTCAAGACGACTGTCCCCTGGTTGGAGCTCTTTTGAGGACTGGATACTGAAGGAAGTGATGGTTTGGATGCAGGGATCTCAGCCATTTGTGGGCTTGGGAAAGCCACGCGGCTAGGCTTTACTGGACAATACACAGTCTGCTGAAAAGAAAGAATAGCAAGTGCCTTGAGTCATGAAGCATATTCTAAAACAAATCAATTAGGGTATAAGGTTCAAGGTTTTCACCTCCCCTTCGCTTCTAGCAATTCAAAGTGGTATTATAGAGCTGAGACACAAAGTCTTCCACACATTAGGTGAATGAAAAACAGCCACACAATGGACGCAGACTTTTCCTATTTTTTTTTCTCTATAACCCTGGGTAATACGGTAATTTCTTCTTTGCAGAGCCCCTTGATGATACAAGAGGCAGCTTCCACAGTCCCATGTGGAAGCTGCCCAATGCAACCACCATCTGACCTAAACTGGAATAGTTGGGGCAAAAGGACAAGACTGAACCATGTGATGTAGATAAAAGGGGGTAAGTGCTGCTTTTTCACTTTCCCAAGCAGATACTGATCCTTTGATTTCTTCTCTAAATCGTCACCCCACATAATATCAGTCAGACATGAATAAGCACGTGTGGTGAAAATATCTGGTAAACTTACTGGATTAGTGCTGGGTGTGGACTTGCTGCCTGCAGTTGAACTGGTAACTGCAGCACTTGGCTTAATACTGGAGGCCACAGTGGTATTTCTGGCACCAAATTTGGGTACAGGGGCAGTATCAGGCTTCTGTTTGGGGATGTTAGCATGGCTTAGGTCATCTTCCCAGGATCCAATGGTTGCAGCCAGGTTGGCCAGTCTGCCTTTCCTTCCAAGTGGAGTATCTGAGGATACAGTGGGGGCGGCTGATGGAACATCGGCTTGTGTCCTCAGCAAGGGCAGAGGAGTGTGATCCTGAACTTCTTCAGAAGTGCCTGAAAGGGTTGCAAAATTGTTTTATTATTAGACTTATTATTTGGGCAGAGGCAAACCATATGAAATTTGAAACAGTGGACACCCCTAAAAAAATGAACAGTTGCAGCAGTGAGCAGCTTCTACCACTCTAAAATCAAATATCCTAATGTGACAAAATACAGACACACCAGAGGTGAAGCGTGTTTTCATAACATCGAGTAGACTTTTTATTTCTTTGACGTCCTGACTACTTACAGGCTGCCACAACAGCAATGGTCTGAGTAGTCGCAAAAGATTTTCAATTTGATAATTTTACCCATTTGTTAAGATTTTAACTGTGGAATATAAACTTAGTTACTTCCAATTTAAAGTGATATTGTCTGGAAATGGTACTAAATTAATATCATCTTAAAACGGCACAGAAAACATACTTACTATCACCATCCCAATGCTTTCTCTGCTGTGCTAGCCTCTGTAGACGTGATTTCATGGCTGCAGCAGATGGAGCTGGATCTTCCGCTGGTTTCTCCTTGTTCATTTGCACGACTGGACTGGCCAGCTCCATCTGTGCTTCTCCTCTCCTGGGTGGATCAGAAGCAGGGGTAACAACCATCTTCTCCGGCTCTGGTTGCACATTTTTCAGCTGCCCTGGCTGAGACTGGACAACGGGCCGTGTTGTGGTCTTCTCCAGGGATAAGGAAGGTCGGACACTGGCAGGGCCCACCGGGGGTTTCTTGTCTGTAGGAGGATCTGAGAGCATAGGACTACGTGTCATCGTTGGCTCGTGGATCTCCTCGCTGGCTGCAGGGTGGATATTTTCCCCTGAGCGACTGCGCTTTGATGGGGAAGGTTTGGTGGACACCTGTGGAACTGGGGGGCAAGCAAAAGGGAAATAGAAGTCAACACAAGGAAACTGCATCACAGATGCAAAAGTAATAGCACAACAATCCAACAAACATTGCCATACCTTTGTCAATGACACACTCACTGATCACACTGTTGGTGTCAACCAGTGGCTCTCTGGGTCTTTTGACCATTTGCCTGTTTGCTGCATTTGGTCTGTCTGCCATTTTCTTCTGCAAGTTTTCTCTGCGAGCCCGGGTCCGCTCCAACAGTTTCTGTTTTCACAAAGAGAGCTAAGTTTATTACCCAATAGTTGCTTTATATATACACAGAGAATGGACCAAAAAAAAACGGCTGTATGGTGTTCCATAATATGACAGCACCACAGTGGGGCTGTTGTATTGGACAGCATTACATAGCAGCTAGCATGTGAGCAGAAAAAAAAATTTTTTTGTTCAACCCATACAGTTAGAGCAATACACAGTGTTTGCTCTTAGTTTACACCAACTGAACCAAATGTGTCGGGTGGCTTGTTACACGGAAAACTGTTTGAAAAAAGTCAGTCACGTATCAAGAGGCTATGTTCACAGCTAAATAGGAGCCTAAGTTTCCAGTAACTCCTGACAGGATGCCATTTGTTTGAACTAACGTGGTTAAGCCTAAAGCGCATAGCTTGAAGCCTGGCAAGACAGACTGCTGTGTGATTTCGTGAACATGTGATCTTGCAAGAATCCAGCTACCTTACAACGTAAGCATTCAATGAAGAAAATCAAAAGACTTAACCTAGTGGATAAGCACTTAATGCAAAGGGTAATTGGCAGTTATAGCTTAACACTGAACTTTACAAGATAATACAACCACAGTAGCACCGGGGTGTTGTGATGTACAAAGCTTTAATTCTATTCATCACAATAACTGCATTTTTATTCTGTAATGTACTTAATGATGTAGAGTGTGCTATGTGCAAACTAAAATGACTTTCAAGAAAGTGTTCACACTTTAGTCTAAATTTATCTATACACAAATAGAAATGTGAAACAACAACAGCAAAATGATATATGCTTTTCGTGCGTTACCAACAACCCCACAAAGTTACACAATGTGCTCCTTCAGAAGCTTGTTTGGGCGACTGAATAGTTGAAGCATAGTGCAAACAATCTGACATTCACACCTACATCCCACAGAAACTGGCCAGCCCTGCAGAGACAATGACCTAGTCTATTCAAGAGAAACACCCCAAGTTTTTCAATTACACGTTTAAGTGAAAGCTACAAATAGCCTCAGAGAATAGTAGAATTTTAAAAAACTGTAGCTCTGTGAAACATAGGTTTTGGCAGAGTAACATCTGATTTCAAAAAAGTATGAAAAGATTAGCTCTTTATACCCTTTATAGTTAGAGTATACTGCCTATATACAAACAGGGAAAATAAGTTATCTTCCCGTGCATAGGCTATTTCTCAGTGTTACAGTAAGAGCTTAAGATGCACAAAACGGTTGTCTTCCGCCAGAGATAAGTAGGCTTCTGTTTGCTTGCCCTCTTTCCTTCCTCTTTTCTTAGTGTGAAGTCCCCCTCCCATAGCCTCACACAATCTGATTTACTGTACTGTACGTTAACTGTGCAAGCCTCAACACATTCCAGCTGCTGTGCACGGCCAGCGGAGCTTCTCCAGGCAGAGTGGAAAACCTGAGGTCACATTTAACAGCATTCCTCTGGAATGAGCCACTCCTGCTTGTGGCTCCGGCTTCTGTAACGTCAGACTCTATTGGCCACCAGAGAGACAAGAATCGTTGTCTCACACCCATTCCATATTCATTTCTGGTCTTAGGTTGTGGGTTAGAGAGGATTAGGGTTAGAGAGAGTGGATCAAGGAAAAACAAAAAGATACAAATCAATCAAAGCTGTCCAACTGCTGGACAATTTCCAGTGGACACACATGCCACTTCCTTACATGGAGACAACGTAGCTGCATTTGACTAACGTTACGTTTTATGGGCTGTGGTGTGGTCTAGTTGAATGGACGTTATAATGTTTATGTGTAACTATCTAATCAGCAGCCTCGCTACGTTACTAACCAACAGGACAAAACGTCAAGGCAAAATCACACATTACGTTTAGGAGGCGAAAGCACTAGCTAGATGGTACATTTTATTCTATATTTGTGGCTGCGAACGACTGACAAGACAAAGAAACAGCACGTGCCATGTTTTCACCTTCATGTGTTATAATAACGTTACATTTCTGCATGGTAACGTTATCGTACGAATAAAAGTACTATCGGAGTAAACACGTTAAATTTAGACACACAGCAGAAGAGTAAGTCTAAGTTTATAGAATTAGAAAATGTCACGTTGGTAACATTAGCATTAGCAGGTGACGTTAACGCAGCAATTTTCGAAAGGAAGCTTTCGTTATTTAGTTACAACAATTCAGTCACTCACCTCAGTAAATGGATCCATTTTGAACCGTTTATGCCAACTCAACTGATACAAACTATTTTAACTATCTTGTGCACACAAAATGGGCGTAATATAGCGAGCTGAACGGCTCCCGACTTCTCTTTTTCAGATCCTCGTCTTCTCTGCTCAAAACAACTGTTCAAATTTGAATTTCAGCGCTGCGCCTAGTGCGCAGACTCCAACAGCTGAACTGGTCGCATGGGAACCAATCAGAATGAACGGGCTGGGCTTCCGGTTTGTCAGCCAATCACAGCCGACGATTTACAAGCCGTCAAACGTATCACTGTATTAGCATGCGGCATTATTTATGATTCAGTCTTCTTAGTATGCTGAAAACAAACGGTTAAAACCTAACCTCCATACAGTCTGTGGCTACGGTTGAAACGCATGTTTAACTGAATAGTTAAACATTTGGTTTGTCATGGTTGCCATTCTGAATGATTGCAACTGTATAATCAAACTGCATGTTTTATATTTTCCCTGATAAGCTGTAATAAACAAAACTCATATTTGGTTTTCAGAGATTAACCTAATCCTAAAAGTAACATAACAGTCTACACAAAATAAATAAAACTAGAAATAAAGTTTTAGCCTTATATTTTTAATTTCATAAAAGTTAACTACTGCAGCAGTGTTCAAGCGAGGCGTGTGGTCTGTGCTCCATTAAGCATCATTCAGTTAAAATAAAAACTATAATTAATGTACATGCATTGTATGGGTTCATATAAATAAAATAATTATAAAGTTGTAAGTAATTTTACAAATAATTTCTGGACATTTTAAAATGGCTTATTTGAGGTTTGGTTATTGTTAATAGGTTATTAGAGAGGTTATTTGTACTGTAATAATTGCAGTTTTCACTATATACAGTGTGTGTACTGTAATAATTGCAATTTTCACTGTATACAGTGAAAATTGCAATTATTACAGTACACACTGAGAAACTCATGAATCATTAAAAATAGCATTTAATTTGATTCCGTCATTAAAGAGTAACTATTGTTGAATCATTAATTATGTAGCTATGACTCTAACTGTCAGTTATCAGAGGGACTTCATGTCCCATGAGCATGACGTGTACACGTGCGTCGTTACGGTCGTTACCGATGATACCATGGAAACAGATCAGTCAGTGCAGAGGCTGCATCACAAGCTGGTTTCCTTGCTGGCAGTTGGAAGCGTTTGGCTGAAGTTCGGCGTAGGCGGGACGACTAACGTCAGCTCTGCTGTAAGCCTTTAAAAAATAATAATATATGTGCGTGTCGTAATACCTAGTCGCTACAGGCATCTCGCTTTCATCGTCGGGTCTCTTCGGACAACATTAGCCGGCTAGTTTAGCTAGGTTTACTCAGCTCTGAAACGTTTGTGTTCCTCGAGCAGCTCCGTGGTATCTTAGGTTTACAGAAACCTTAACAGAGGATGCTGGAGTCAATAAAAGTAACAGGTAATGTTACTCTTACTCTTATTCCATACCAGGAACATTAATATAATGTAATATTAATAATACCGTAAATATTTGCTGTAAATAGCACGAACAATTTGATTTGAATTAAGTTGCAATTAACTTATTATCACTAGGAAAACATTAATGAACAAATATATTTTAAGGAATGATGAATTTATTTGTTATTCTTCCTTTATATATCTGTACATATGACAGAGATTTGTGTTTTATATTGATGACTACTACATCCTGCATTGTGCAGTCTGACAGGCAGATTGATGGCTTACTTGCTCAGTGCTGAACCCTTCTCATTATTCCTTTCTATATATGTATATGTTAACATTAAGATTTTTTTTACTTTTGGTAAATCATGGGTATTGATTATGTTTTTTTGTGATGTGACAGCCACCGTGGAAATGTCTGTAGGTTCAGTTTGTATAACTTTTGACATCCAGAATTTGCTAAATAAGGATGCTCCGTTGATTCATTTTGCCTACAGTGTGATGTTATAGTTGACTATAATACCAATGTAAGCTGATAATGATGAGACACCCAGCTGATGTGTTAGATAACAGTATTTGATTTGGAGGCTGAGCAAGCCTATAAAGCTCCAGTTCGTACCCTTCCCTCTTCCAATCATTACTGTACATCTGAGGTCATTAGTCTGTTTGTATTGATTCCGCTTCAGTGCTCCTGTCCAAACAGATATCCTCGTCACTGGGATGATGTCCAGGTCATCTACTGGAAATCGCATAGCCTTTCACTTTGACTCCTGCTCTGTACTGCTAGTCTCAGGAGACACGATGGAAATAATTTCCTCTGTGAAAGCAGGATACTGACTCATGAAATTGAATGGTGCATTGTCACAGACTGCTGACGTAACAGCAGCACAAGTCCAGTTAGGTTCTTTTGAGTCAGTTTGCATCAGTATGATTGTGAACTAAAGAACTAAAAGTGGAAAATTACAGCTGTCATATTACAGAGTTGTGACTTAATTTCAAGTTCTATTTCTTCATTGCCTTGTTGTTTTATTTTAGCTTGGCATCAGAATAGATCTAATTTTATCCTGCCTTGATAAGAGGATTAGTCTACAAAAGGTCTGCACGTGACAGTGATTCTAAAGCAAGAAAGCAACACATTCACTTTCCTTTCCTGCTGGTCTCTTTCTTCTTTCAGAACGACTCCACTGGCCCGAGGTAGAAATGTCCAAACAGCACATCTTAAACTCTGCTGACAATGCAGTGAGTCCAAGCCAAGTGTACCTGGAAAAGATCTCCTCCACTGCCCTCAAAGACTTCTTCAGCACAGGTTCTAAAAGCTACAACGTCCTGCTACAGACTGAGGAGGAGGACAAGAAGAGCCAAAAGCAGTCCTCATTCAAAAGGCCAAAGACATCAGTGAAATGTGGCTCCACATTTAGTAAAAGAAACCGTCCAGGTATGGCTCCTAAAAAGGTGCTCACTCCAGAAGGTGTTGGTAAACCAGCACAGACAAATCATGTCCTCTCAGGCAGCAGCTCCAATCTTATCAAGCAAGCACGCAACATTTCAGTAGTGGGCAGGACAATGGGCCTTGCTCCTCGTGTGGTTCCACAGCTAAGGAAGAAGATGTGTATCCCCACCTCGTCTCGCCCCAAACTTCCCTCTTTGTGCAAAGCAGCAAACACGCAGGAGGCGAAAAATACCAAGAAACTCTGCATCCTGTCAGCCATCAAGCCATCTAATGTCGAGAAAGAGAAGGCCACTTTTTTTAAGTCTGACTTCAACTACAATCCACAGTTTGAGTACAGCAACCCTGTTTCTCCTCCAGTCCTGGCACGGCACAACAATGCCTCAGATCGCTTCCTGACACAGGTAAGGCTCTTTTTCTGCCAAGGATGTCAGGCAATAGCGATACCAAACACACAAAATAATCCTGGTCATCTGTTATATAACCTATATAGTGTGAACAACAATAAGAAAGATGCTCAAAATATAAGGTTTTGGATAAAAAACAAACTCTTCAATTGCATTATAATTTAGCTGCCTTTCAGTGCTGTAGTGTTTCTGTCTTTAGATGTTATTAACTATTATCAAACCCCAAACTTAGTCACGTTAACACCTAATTATTTTCCTAAAATCACTACATATTCTGTGTGTCTTATTTCTAATTATTTGAAAGAAATATGTACACATTATGTAAAGCATTTCTTCTCTCTGTACTACATCTATTCATTTCAATAATTACTCTCATTTAAAATGAAAATGTTTACACAATTAGAAGTTTAGGACTTGGTTATGACTTGGAACCTTGGACCTCTTGCCCGATGACAGCTGGGATAGGCTCCAGCCCCCCTGCGACCCGTCACAGGACAAGCGGTTACAGAAGATAAATGAATGAATGCAAGGTTACCAAAATCAAGGCAATCATAAGAAGATAACAGTTTCAAAGTCTGATTAGATATTACTTTTAGACCTGTTCAGACCAAACACAAACGTGTTCCAGGTCTGAGTGTTTCTCTAAAAGTATGACAAGCACAGTATTAAAGTAAAAATTAGGTTAGAGAAACTCAAAAACCTGAAACTCGCTTGCTTGCATGCAAGATACAAGCAGTCGATTCTGGTCCACTAAATTCTGCCCCAGAGACACTGACAGGTCGTTCATCACGACTACAGCAACGTCCCTAGTGCAGGTTGGTGCTGAGCTGGCTGGGTTGAGATCAGCAACCTCATACCACATGCCAGCAGTCAAGTTGGATGCTGTGATCACAAGGACTCGCTATCAAAGCAGTATTGCAGACCAGGGCTGATAGAGCACGAGTCTATTAATATAGAGAGTGGCTGGGACTAAAGTTTCACAACATAACTCATCAGTTTCTGTTGTTTTTAAATTAGCTATATAAGTAAAAGGTACTTGGTTTTGTTTAGCAAATACTACAGGGTTGATTAAAAACTGCCCCAGTGTGCTCATATACAGTCCTCCACGTTTCAGCTATATTAGTATATCTGAAACTGCAGAAGAATCACTTCACTTTGTCCTGCAGGAGAGCAAGAATTAAAATTCATGTTCCGATAAACACGGCACAAATGAATTCAATGAAGTGTGCATTACTGGAGAGGAGGAAAACAACCTGTGGGGTTGTGTTGCAGGACGTTTTAGTAACACGAGTACTAACATAGTAATGCAAGAAAAAGTAAGGGAAACAGGAAATGCTGTAAGAAGTTATCGTGTGTGTGTGTGTGTGTGTGTGTGTGTATTCCTGCAGTCTACCCTACTTTGTACTTTTTCTTTTCTCTGGGTTCAAACCTCTTTGGACTGGCCCTTGAATCACATTTGCTACTGTACTGCATACAAAGTAACATAGAATTCAGCACATTTTTACAGAAACTTTTTTTTGAAGGTAGCTCTTTGCCTCGACTCCCGTTAAACCTGTTCATGAGCCTAAATCAGTCTGTAGTACGGCAGAAGACACAAAGAATGAAAGAATCATGTGTTAGGCACAGTTATTAAAAAGCCCATTTAATTTTGTTTTTTAATTTGTTGTTTGTTTAGTTAGTTTTAGTTTTGTTTAATTTTTTGTCACTTTTGTATTTTCCTGATAACACATGTCATCCATCTGTCAGAAATGGAAAGTTTTTAATTAGTAATCTGAATGGAAACACTTTGTTTGTGTTTAAATATGGGGCCGAAAAAATCTTGCAGTCTCCTCTGCAGTTCTAGTACATAGCCACCGATAATTTTTTTAAATTAAATTAGTAATTTTGGGAAGGTTATGGAAATTGTCTGACACTAACTACCCCAGTACAAGATAATCCTCAAGAGGAACAAAACTCAAAGTGCTGCAGTTAACAGTCTGAGCACCACCTGGAAGTCGCTGCAGTCTACAGCATGCCAGCCTGCTTTCTCTTATTTGGTGAGCAGACAGCAGAAAACCACCCGGTGCCACTAGTCACATAATATTTCCCAAGTACTACATGTCCAAAGCAACTGTCAAAGACAGTTATTAGTCACAGGCAGCTTAACATTATGAGTTTCTTATGTCTTGCAGGCAGTACGCATCATGGAGCTTGCCCTTCAGAAGTATGGCAGCTATGAAAAATTTGAGCAGGTCACCGGGGGCAACCTCCTCTCCAAGAGTCGCATCTGGCACAACGTCAAGAAATACATGGAGAAGGAAGGCTGCATGGGGGAGGTAAGAGGACAGGTGTCTCAGGATCTGGATGGAAGGACATGTCACTTTTTATTTACACATTGTTACTGTGTTGTAGTTCTATCCATACCCACAGTAGAGCATACTACACAGTGAAATAAGTAGTACAGTGCGTTGATCTGTGCAACAATCAGTAAACAGCAGGCCACCAAAGTGAATGTGCTCCGGGTAAAAGTAAGCCCTTGACTTTATTCACATAGGGCCGTGTTTACGTAACCAAACAAACACATGTTACATCATCAAGTTCATAATGACCCACTGCACACATAATACTACACATGCACATTGTGTATGCACTGCAATATCCTCATGGGTTCGAACACAATAGACAGTAGAAAGAAAATATATAGGATGTGACAGGACTGCATTAATGGAGAAAGTCACCCTAAAAGTAATAAAGTATCCTTGTTTTTATATTCCTATTTGGTAAACTGTCCTAGTGGCATATAGAGATGTATCCAGTTTAGCTACCAAGTTAAGAAAACATACTTAAAAGGAAAACGTAAGATGAATTAAGATAATCCTTCAATTTATCCCACAGTAGGGAAAATGTGTTGCAGCTGTCATGGCACTGAGATTTAAGGTATAAGTGGCTGGAGATACCATGACTAGCCAATCCATCCATATAGAAAGTGTTTTTGTTATTAAGTTCATTGTTCATTATGACAAACAAACAGTGCTCACGAAACCCCAGAAGATGATATTTTAATCTTGTGTGAAAAGGTATGTTACAGGTGTTTGTTATTTTGGTCTGACAGCGGGTATGCTATTCATTATTTTCTAATACAATGGTTCTCTCTGCGTCGTGTTGATAGATAGTAGTCCAGGTGACAGATGACCTCCTATCCAGAGCCTCCATGACGGTGGTGAACAGCCGACCCACACTAACCATAAATATCTCCAGTGCCCGAGAGCACTGGCTGGAGGGCATGCTGAGGCATGAGATTGGTGGGTATAGAGGCTCTGACACGTGACTTATTGTTATACTAGATCTTGATGTTTTACTGTGGAACTTGAATCCAACTCACCAGTGAAACTTGAATCCAGCTATACAGTAAATCTAATCTTTGTCCGTGTCCACCAGGCACACATTACTTCAGAGGCATCAACAACTACCACCAGCCGTGGAACAACAGTTTGGGCCGGAAGAAACACAACCTGAAGCCTCTGAACCCCACAGAGGAGGGTCTGGCCAGCATCCACAGTGTCCTGTTCAGGAAAGACCCCACGCTGTGGCGCGCTGCTCTGCTCTACTACACCGTGTATCAGGCTAGCCACATGTCCTTCTCTCAACTCTTCCACAACCTGGGACGCTTCGTCCAGGACCCCAACACCCGCTGGGACTACTGCGTGAGAGCTAAGAGAGGCCAGACTGACACAGCTCAACCAGGTCACTGTCTCACTAGAAATGATTTAAAATTCAAATTAGAGTTTGCTGCTACATTCAACCAACATTAGGCTTTATTGCACATTTAATGTCCTTGAAGGGGGACACTGACACTAGATGTCTTAACCGACAGTGTGTCAATTCATGTTATACATACAAAATAGCATTCAAAAACATAAAACATGAAAATTCCTGCTTGTCTTCATTGGTGTTGTTTTCTGACCTCACACATTGCAGGGTGCTTCAGTAAAGACCAGGTCTATCTGGATGGCATCCTGAATATTCTGAGATATAGAGACAAGATTAACTTCCCCCTGCTGATGGCTCTTGGAAAGGTAAAGTATCTTATTGTTTACCTTTGTTGTTTAACTTTGTTGTTCTGTATACATAAAACTGGACGGTCATTATTCCTCCTCTGCCTTAAACATTGAAATTGATCCTTTGACCTGTCTGGTTTGGTGTCCCCAAAGTAGCATAAGTCAGAAAGTCAGACACAGACACACATAGTTAAAGGTGGTTATAGTCACTGGAGGAGGAGGAGCGTGATATGTGTGCGATCTTGTCAATAAAAAAGTGGAGCAAATTTTCATAGATTTCTAAAGACAAACAGACTGGGAAGCAGCATTAATGGTACTTAAAAGAACACAAGATTATGAGATTTCTTTAAAAATGATATCCGAAGAGAAGTTTGTCTTCTCACCTGTGACAGTCAACGCCCCAGGGAAAGGTGAATAAATTGTTAACCTGGCATCCCAGTCAGTTGTGTTCCATTTAAAAGCGTTTTTTTTGGGTCCTCCCACTGTTGTGGACAAACGGTCCTGTCATACTGTCTAGTGGTATCATGTTTGTAATGGTGTCGCCTATCTGCCTTTGCTTCTTACACCACCACTTTAACAGTATCATTTGTGACATTCCGTCACATGAAATAAAAGTTAGACTGCACAGAGGATGGTTGCAGCTCAGAAACAGTGGAATGAATGGAGAGCAAGCTTATATAAGCACTCTGATGAGGTAACATGCCACGTTCTTGTGCCTCTGAGGAAGTGAATGCACTGATGAGCAAACAAGGTGCTCATTCCAGCTGTAACATGATGTACGACGTTATTTTTTTATAACACTAAGCCAGTACATCAGATTGAGGGCAAAAGACAGAAATAACTCATCAATGATAAAATGAATTTGAATTAAAATCTACATATTTAAATGGTTTATTACCTAGAGTCATAATTCCATTTTCACAAGTTAAAAAAAGATAATACTTATTTTTATCCCACAATGGGGGAATAAAGTTCAAACTTTTATACCACTGTGAGGCAGTATTTGTAGTTTTTGCAGTTTAGCATGATGCTAAATCAGTCTCTTCTGTTGTCCTGTGGGCTCAGGTGTCATTTGAAGATGTTGACCGCCTGAAATCCACGGCTCAGATGGAGAAGGTCCGCATCCCACACTTCATGCAGGACCAGGCACGGTACTCTGAGCAGCTGACCAACATCATGGCAGTCAACCAGCTGACTGATGAGGAGCTCAAGACCATCATTTGAGCCCAGCCTGCACAGTCCTGAATAAAATCTGCCCTGCCACTGCCAGCCATAACTGCATGCATCAAAACACCAACACAATCTTTGTGCAAACAAGAAGAGTTTGTGACTTGTGCAGCGTGCTGTATTGCCTGTAGTTTAGAGTTGTCTTTAGAGTGATAGTCATAGTTGGATCTGATATTCACTTTTAATTAAAAATATACTACGGCCCAGTCATTTCTCCACAGATAAAGGAGGGATCAGAAAAATCAGTTCAGTGTGTCATGTTTAGGACTGGCTGTTGCTAGAACAATTTTTGTGCCAATACAGTACCTGGACTGCTGTATCAGTACAAAATGATACGTATGCCATACTTTTACCAAGCACTTGGTGCCAACTTTTGTTTACTTTTCTTCCGATATTCACTTTGGGTTAAGGTTTGAAACCCACTCTTCTTCTCCTGTAACTTGCATGAAACACGGGGAGTGTCCAAAGGTGGATCCACAGACCTAAACCGAACTTGAAATGCCTCTTGAGTGAGGCTGTTGTCATTCCTATAAGGTCATTTAGGATTTGGCGACAGTAAATGGGTTGTGTTGCAATACATTTGAACAAATTTCATGCTGGCCAAACTTAATTTTTCAAAGAAGTGAAAAAACATTTGGCCACGGCTGACTGAAAATAAAAGCTATGCCAGTATAATAAATGGTCTCTGATATAAAATATCCTCCAGATGCTTTTAAAATATATTAATAATTTAATTCTTTGTGCTTAATGTTTTGTGGATTTATGCATGGATAACACATGGAAACATATAGATCTTATTGTAAAATTATTTCTCTCATGGACCTATAATTTAAGTGTACTTACCTGACTTTTATATATCTGCCTCTTTAGTGAAGATAAATATATTCTTGCACTTTGATTCCTGTAGGTACCACTTAAGTTCCTTCTATTGCAGTACACGTCTTAGATGTTAAAACAGAAAGTTGTGGCTTGAAAGAATGAAGGTAAATGATGATGATGATGATGATGATGATGATGCTTAATGCTGCTGCCTCTCACCATGCAGAGATGAAGTGATAGGGTACTTCATGAGCATTGTCACACAGGCCTGCTAATTAAAGCTGAGTCTGTCAGCATTGCTCTGCATTAAAGGTTAGCTTAAATGTGAATTTATTTGTAACATTGTTTATGACTTTTGGAATTGACATCTGGACATTTGGTTTGTTGTTCAATACACTGAATGAAGCCCAGAATTAAGTGGTCCTGGTGCACTGACTTGAAACCCTGTTTGACTGTTTGCACTTTCTTAACTTCTACCTTTTCAACTGCACAGATATGAGCAGTTACTATGTTGGTGTCATTTGTACAAATGGATGCATTTATGTTTTACAAAACAGACCAAATGCCTTGTGGTTTTACTGTAATACTTGGTGGTTTTTTGCATTGTTGATACCAGGAATGACAATAACACAGCGAGCCCTTTGCCTCCTCAGAGATCCCTTAAACGGTACAGTTCAATAACATGGCATTTCTATGTGACGTTTTCTATTTGAATGATTTTTATGGTTATATTTATAGGTAGAATCTTCAATAAAAGTGACTCCCCCTGAAAGGCTATTGTGTGCTTAATATCTTCCAAACTTTTTGTCTATGTTGTTTTTTTTTTT
>JASGAT010396999.1:34935-61675 GCA_030220025.1 Chelon auratus | reverse complement strand
ATACAGATTTGCAAATATGTGCTGTCATCACTGCAGTGTTTCTGCATTTTTCTCTGTGTTTTCTTTCATTGCTGTGTGGCGCTGAGGGTAACCGTAAACTTTTCCCCAGCGGCAAACTTATTCTGTGGAAAATTACTGTCTGTTCCACAATTAGTCTCAGAAGAAAGAGGAATTTCACTGGTTCGACCTCCTGAGTGGAGAGAGAGAGAGAGAGACGTTCAGGCCCCAACCCCCCATCCTCAACTGACGTATGAACAACACAACTTGGAGGGGTTAGAGGTGGAGTTTGCCGTGGCGGATGGGGGATGAGTGTGCATGCATGTGTGCGCATGGTGCAGTCTGCAGTAGCTGCGGGAGGAATCAGGGGTCTTTGAGTTTATGGTGCAGTGGCTGAAGACCTTCTGTTAACCCAAGAGCACCAATAAACTGCAGTCAGTGGGTTATGGAGATACAAAGGTGGAGTGTATCTGTTTGTGGAGGTCAGATTATCCACTCTAATCTCTCTATGGGGTGGTCACATGACACTGAAAAGTCATAACAATGTGTGTGTGCGCATTTCTCATGTGAGGTGTCACCATGGTGATCATGCTGTGGAATGCAGCCACCAAACCTCCCTAAGACGTCTGGGAGCGGTGTGTGTACATATGTGTGTGTATGTGTGTGTGTGTGAAAGGTTTGTTGCACTATAATCACATGTCATTGTGGTGGTCTGCTCTCACACCCCTCAGTTTAGCCAATCGAAAGCCCTGTGTGAGACAATGACAGAGAAACAAGCAGGAAGGACCTCCTACCAAAACAATTCCCATATTCCAGCGCACGGCTTCCTCCAGCAGGACAATAGTACTACACACAGAGACTGTCATGAGAGCTAGCAGATGTTGGGGAAATTCACATTGTTTCGTATTAGTTTCTCTTGTAGTTATTCTGGTCAGTTTGTGAGTTAAGGTCATTGGATAGCGTGAACCAATCCAGCTATGTTAATAGAATATGACGCAAGCTCCAGTGCTGCTAGAGTAGATTTATATGCAAATCACTGAGGATTGTTAATTGAGGGGTCCACTCACGTTTTGTTTTCGCTCTCTCAAATGAAAACGCTGCCTTTAATTCCTGCAGGTCTGTCTGCCACAACATGGTTCGATCCAGGAAACTGCAGTTTGCAGACATTGCTGCATCTCCTTGGAAACTACCTCTAGTGAACTTTGAAATTATTTTATTTCACTTAGTTCATTTTTAATGGGTGACTTTTGCTCAAAAGCACTCTTTTTTTTTATTGTCAACTTTTACTCAAGCCTTGACTTCTATCTCAACTTAGTCGGCGGTCAAATAATTCACGCTGATGATCTATGTGTAGGAGTGTTGAGTGCAGCCTCTGGCGAGTTTTGTGTCAGGTCAAGCCCAGGGAGTCGTGGGAGTCAGAGTCAGGGGCTGCACTTCGACAGATCAACAGAAGTACACGCAGAGATTCCCACAGAGTAGGAAAACAGTTCACTTTCCAACTATCATACCTTTCAACATAGACTAACACATATCCATGTCATGTTTCTGTTTCGACTGGAATATCACAACACAATCTTTTAATTTGTCTCTTCTGTCAAAACATTTTTAATTCATAACGCTTCAGGCACGAAGCACTACTGTACCATTCATCAGGCACACATATTACAAATATCCAATAACCTGCAAAAAGATGATTAATAAAACATTGACAGAAGTTTGTTGAAGTTAAATTAAGCTACAGTTATGGTTAGGATTTTGGTCTCAGCGTGCAATTATCTTTGCATAGCATAAAGACTAGTAAACAGGAGAACGACGAACCCTGCTCTGGTTTGTTCTGGTGGTTGTTAGAATAACCATAAACTGGGAAGGAGAGGAGAGTGGCTCAGTAAGTTTATGTCCAATGTGAGAGGGTAAGAGACGCCAGGAGGTCTTGTAGGTAAGAATAGTAACAGAAAGATATGACAGCGTGTTGAATACATATTATGTTTGAAGTTAAGGAGCCTAGAATTCAGATCACAGTCAGAGGGCATTTATACAAAGTAATTAAACAACAAGGTAGCAGGCCTATGAGTATTTCTCTAATTCCTTTTTAAATCTGCACAGTGCCACACATACAACAATAAAAGGGCAATACTCCTAATTCCTCATGTGTTTAGTCTAGGGGCTTACGTTCTGAAAGGCCACTGTGCAAGGCACTCTGCTGCTGCTGTGCTGCATATCGGTTGCATGTGACTCCTGCACACATGTGTCACGGTGATTCTGACTCACCGGCCTTTCCTTCCCAGGCGAGTCCCAGCACTCCACTGTAGTCTCGGTTGGTGAGCAGGTAGGACAGGCAGAAGTTGCCCCAGTTGTACTCGGAAAACAGACTCAGCAGCTTCTCGGGGCCGATGTACAGATGATGCAGAGGGTCATTTTTATCCTCCTCTGTCATCACCTTGAGAGAGAGAGAGGCAAACACACCGAGCTCAGCCTCCACAGAGCTCCACAGTTTTCACTTATTTGAACTATTGTTGCATCAGCTGTTGGGTTTCACTGGTGGAAGCTTTAACCTAGTTGTCTAAGTTCATTCAGTATACATGTTTCTGAATTAAAATGTGAACTACTGTACATAATTTAGATCACCGATGAGTAAATGCAGGTAACCGTGATCTGCGTCACTCAAACATCTGGGCCCACTGTGTTTCTGTTTGAGCGCAGAGGGATCTTACCCTAAGGGATTTGACTTTGAAGTTGATCAGCTTGATTCCATCAAAGTCCACCTTGTCATAGATGTCATTCACAGCTGTAATGTAGGCGGCAACCTGTGAAAGAGACAGTTTTGTATGAGAAAACAGTCGACGTGCCCGCAGCAACATCTTCCACGCAACGACTCTTGACGATTACAAAACATAATTTCACAACTGATTCATCTCCTTTTTTTTTTTAATTGACTATATACTTAAAAGCAAACGGTGATCATGAAAAGGAGCACGTCCAGTCATCTGTAAAGTGACGTTAGCCGCAACATATTTTCAGTGTGGGTGGTGAGCTCCTCACGCTGTAAGAGAGCCATGTGCAAACCAGTCACGTGTGGAGGTATAACGCGGTGCAGTAGTGTATTGGAAAATGTCCATGAATGTAAATGTTGACACCTTGGACACAGAGGACCCTGAAAACCAGGTCAGCGGTGACTGACAACACCATTTTGTCTATTTATTTACACTCCAAGTTCATACCTACAGTGTACGACAAAAGGTCTGGCATTGAACCAGGCACAACAACAAGTGTGCGTGTTTGAGGTGGAAAGAATCCGAGGAGGAGGAACAGCAGAAAGAAGGTCAGAGAGTATAACAGTGCGGCCACAAAAAACAGAACTACTCATTAACTGACCTTGTATTAAACACTAGGAGTTAAAATTGTAACTCGTGTTTCACCAAAAGAAACACACAAATGGGGAAACTGCGCTGAGAACATGTCCCGAAAGTAATTCGGTTTGATAAAACATCTGTGCTCTCATCATTTTCCTATCAAATGTGGAACGCAAAAAAAAAAAAGGTGCATATTAGTTTTAATTTAGAAGAATCAGAGCAGTAATTATGTTGAGGTTACTTCTCCGCTTGCAGGTCGTCTTGTGTGACCTCTGGCCCCAATGACAAAATCTTTGTTCAGTCATGTCACTTACTGCGTTGAGGCAACACAGGCACACTCGCAGACAGACAGCTTTTGACAAGGGACGTCACTCTAAATTTCACTGCCGCCGGTCAGCCTTCACTAAAGCCAAGATAAGTTCCAACAAGAAACTCTTCAAAAATTAATATTTTGTTCACGTTGAAAGTTTAAAATTGGTTTACACTTGAACTTTAAAGAAACATTCTTTTGAAAATGAACTACAGTTAGCTGATTTTCTACCCTCCGGCCTCCTCGTGAGTCATTTTGTATCGAGAGCACAGGGTTAAAAAAGTATGACATGTTGAAAGCCCCTCAGAGCTCAGTAAATGTTAGAAAGATTCCACTAAATCTCTCAAACAGGTTGCGTTTGTGTGATTTTATACGTAATTCTAAGGATTCATTTAACATCTAAGCTCCGGCTTGTAATTGGCACGGCGTGGTTGTTGCTTCACGCTGAAGATACAGAGCAAAGCTGCCAGATGCTTTCGAGGGGAAGAACAAGCACTGGTCCTTCTTGTTCTGCAATGTGGCCTGGCAGCTCTGTGCCCAGACTCGACACAACGGGCAGGCACAGAGCCTTATGTGGCCAGATGTCATCCGTCAATGTGACACTGTGTTCTCGGGGACCCAGAGAAGGTTCCTCCTCCCGCCGTGTGCAGTGCTGTGGCAACTGTTTGAGTCTATGCAGGGTCTGGCATTTGGCCTTTTATTCAGGCCCATAAGAGCAACACCTTGGTCTTTTATTAGCATTGTTGAATATCTCAGTGATAAACAAATGTATTTCCTCTCAGTCGTCAGGCATTTGTCACTACAGTAAATCCAGACACAGTGTCAACCAGCAAAGTGCCTTTTTAACTGTGAGATTTATTTAAAATGGGTCACAGGTTTGTGTGACTGACAGAAACTGAGATCACAAACTGAACTCTGCTATCAGATCAGTTAAATAAAGGAATAATCTGTATTAAATTCAAAATTCCCTTTTGGGCGAAAGAAAATAAAATACTGTGTCCACTGCCAAAAGCTGTTTTCTGTTCTATTTTGTGTAGCCAAATTAAATAATTTAGCCTCAATGGCAAACATATTCACTTGTTTATCAAGATTAGATTTTGGTATCTAGAAATGAACTTTGATTGTTGATTGCACTGTGTACTCAAAATCCAGGACGCGGAATTCAGCTTAGTAAACAAAGCAGAGATCAGCCAACAGGTGAGAAAATCTGGTTGTGCTTAAATGTTCCCGTTGGATCATCAATAAGATGATAAATGCTCTGGTGAACAGCGTGTTCTCTGACAAGTATTTCACTCTTGGGTTTTTGTGTAACCTTTCTGATGTAGAATCAATACTTAATATCTAAAAAATGATATCATTACAACAGTTGTACATCACATGTAAAATATCCCACAAAAGTTTTAATCACCTGAGCCAAAACAGCTTGAACAGACTTAAACTTCTTGTAGTAGAAGTGGTCGGCATGGAGGTGAAGCAGGCAGCTGGTCCTCGTCTCATCAACTGTTCTCCTCGACCGGCTCACTGGTGCTTCCTGCTGTGAAATTAAAATTCAAGGACATGAAGCCGACGGGGCGACGGACTACTCGGGGTGGAAGATCAGAACCGTGATATAGCCGACATATGTCACATCAAAGCACCGAGATGTGGTTTGGGGAAATAACTTGACCATAAACTATAAAAATCATGACGCCTACCAGATCAGAACATGAAGCTGAGTCGGTCTGAAGGCAAATGTTATACAATACTAGTGTCCCAGGGGGAGTGGGGACATGTCCAGGCAGGAACACGCCTTGGACGCCCCACTGGGAAAAACATCTGTTCAGGCTATTTCATGACAGAACAGTGGAAGTGATTTCTATCTGCAGATAAAAATGGATTCATACCAAGGTCTCAACATCCACTGATGACAATAGATGTAGGCCCACCACCCAGTTGATCAAAGGTCAACGATTAGCAGGGTACCCAAGGGGGATATTAGCTTAATGCATTCGGCAGATGTTTGTAAGAGCTGTTTTTATCATTGTCCAACAACCACTAGGTCATCTGTGAAGAGGCAGCTCGGCTCTAAACATGTCCAAACATCCTTCTGGAGCTGCAACCTGTGATTTGTTCTCGGTGACTCAAGTCAGTAAAAGTGACCAAATGAATGAATCGGATCATAAATTAAGTCTGGTATGACCGATGAATCAGACACATTAGTTAATTTCCTTTAAGGAGCATTTAATAAGAAGATGTTTTAAGTACTTTGGTTATTAATTGTGTGACGGAGGAGGAAATTATGATGGCAATTAAAGAAAGAGAAAGTAAAACGTGTGCTTTTTTCAATGTTTGCTCACTGAGGTTATGTCTAGACTGTCCTACCTGACTGAGTTTGAGGCTCTGGGCGAGGACGTTCAGATGCTCTGCGCCACAGAACCCGTCGGAGCCTGATGTCATGTATGGCAGGACTACACACACACAAAAATAACAAACATTTAGATTCACAGGTACATGCCGAATATTAAATCTACTTTGTCTTCTCGCTCCCCTTTTAGTAAACACACACCGAGATGCACGCGGCCAAGCAAACACTGTCGCAGGTAAGTCTGTCCTTGAACACGTTCATTCATCCAGTAAATAACAGAGAAGGCTGGTTAGTGTAGCTACTATTTACTGGCACAAACAAGACATTGTGAAAGATACCATCACAAATAAACACTGTGATTCAGAGTGTGATGGTCCACGGCCACAGTCTGATCTCAGTGCTAAAATAATAAATGTACTGCTTTGTTTCTGTGTCTAACCAGAGGCAATGACCGAACAAGAAATGACTGCAAGATAGTGTCCCATTAAATAGAACAGTTAAACATGTCCTCAGTGTGCTAGAATCAATAAAGACATTTGAAATATGAGTGTTTGTGGTACATTTGATGTTCCCTGATATCACTTCTTACTGTGCAAGGCTTTAAGAACAGAATGAGGTGTTCACAACGGGCTCCAAATCATTTTCATTGGAAGCCGTGATATATGACGCGACAGACTGTCACCCAGCAATGCTGCAAGATGGCTATGATGTCCTACAAATCAAAAACTTGCTGGCTTCAATTTCCTTCAAGTGCTCCGGTGACTCAAGTGAAGCATCAACCAATCATATGCGTCCATTCCCGTGCCAGAGGAGATCTAAACCACCAGGTGCCTCAGGAAAGCGATAAGCGTCTGTGAGGGCCGTACACATTTGTGCCATTGCCAAGCCCCTCCGCACCCACGCAACCAGACTGGAGAACAGTTTCTTCCTCAGAGCTGTGGCTGCATTAAATCAGTTCAAGAGACTATCTGCCTGACAGACAACTGCGTCAACAGTTCCACAGTCAGTCATTCCTCCACCGCCATCACTTTCGATTAAGAAAAGCGGCTGGCCCAGATGGAGCGTCCCCACGATCACTCAGGGCCTGTGCTTCTGAGCTGGGGGAGCCACTTCAGCATGTATTTAGGAGGGCCCCCCTGCAGTGGAAAACATTATGCATCATCCCTGTCACCAAGAGGTCACACCCTAGAGAGCTGAATGGCTACAGAGCAGTCGCCCTGACATCCACATCAGGCCCCAGCTCCTCCACGCTCTCGACCCACTGCAGTTTGCATACCAGGAGAAGGTGGGGGTGGAGGACGCCATCCTCTACCTACTCCATCAAAATGTCTCAAACTTGGATGGAGGGAATGCTGCTGGATCATGTTTTTTGACTTCTCCAGTGTTCTCCAGCCCCTGTTACTCACTGGGAGACCTCGGTATGTCAGGTTGGGGAACTGCATGTCCGGGACTATCGTCAGCAGCAGTGGAGCACCAGCAGCACGGCAGGTTGTTTGAAGATCTCAAACTGAAACAGTATTTAGTGTTTTATGTGCAACATTTTCTGTACACCTTTACCCTTGAACATTTTTTCGTGAAGAGGAGTTTAATACAATAAGTGCAGCAGTCAGAGGTTGGCTGCTTAACTTAGCTAAAATGAACTGAAGCACAGCACACATGCTCCAACACTTTATGAATAGAGGACCTGCATTTGGAAATCAGCACAGCGGTCTGCAGCAGGACTCATGGGCCAGCCTATGGAAACGTCTGTGATAGGTTTGATTTCAATACAAAAAATACAATGTCTGCGATTTGCAACACCTCTGGGATGCCTGTCTCATTCAAAGTGATGCAACGATGATGGGATTGCAGTCGTGGGGGACGTTACTTTTGCATGAGTTGGCCCGTCACATCGTTCTAAAAAAGCCACAGAATTTCACAAAGTGTACGGGCCTCTTATTGCGACAGAGACTATTAGGTCTGCGGTCAGGGACTGTGGAGAATCTGCTCATAAATATGGAGGAAACAATGTAAATGTATTGTAAAGTAATGCAAACTGCTGCAAGATGTCTCAACTACCACACAGCTCCACATTTACAGTCGAACCACTGTTCAGTCTCAGTAGATCGGACGTGGACCCAGGGCGAGAGAGAGCAGCACATGATCGGATCACACCACCTTACCAAAAGCCCTTCAGCCAATCGCAAACTTGTATGTCATTCTATACATGGCACGGCTGGGGGTGGGGGATGGATTGGATATGGAGGCCTAAATGCCGGGCGTCGACGCACCGTTGAAAATGTCACAGCCCTGCACAGACAAACATTTCCTTATCCGTTACAAAGAAAGCTGAACAAAAAGGATTTTCCCAGATGAAAAATCAGACTCACGTTTCTGCCAAGACTAACATTTCCAGCAGCTGTTGGAAACCTCTTCTACTATGAAACACAACGTAGAAAATCTATGCCAGAGCCTGAAGTTTCATTCCAGCTATGAGTATAACAGATACAATATGCTGGAGCAACAATCCCAGTACATTCATAATATATGTTCGTCTTTGATCCAGGCTCTTGTGCATAAATTCTTCTTCATCTCGCAGCCTAAAAAAGGGAAATACCCATTTAAACCAGGAAAAGTCTGTAGACAATGAGGTCAAAGCTAACTTTAACGGCCTGATGAATGACCATTTGGTCATCCCAAGTGTCCTCCTAGTTTGCCCAGATTACTCTAACTATCCTGAACTACAAAAATAACTAAAATTGTCTTTATGACAAACTCATAGAAGATTGTTCGTGTCTAAAAGAGTCTATGCATAACATTACTCATGAGCACATATTCAGACTGAACCTTTGATCTACTAGTTCTTCAGTGGCCTTTTACACAGAAGGTCCCACAGTTCTCCCAAATAATGTCATCTGCATGCTTGGTGGGAGGTTGTCTGTGTCAGATATCCCCCATCATCCCACACCTTCCCCATTTATGCGCTTTCCATTGAGCTGTACGTGACGGACTAGTTATTTGGAATGACACATCGAAATCATTCTGTCCTGCAGCTATATTTAATACATGAATCTACGAGATGATTCATGCCTCTGTCAGAGCACAGTGAATCCAGTACATGCAGTACTGTAACAGCTGTTAGACTGATAACCATTTTCGTATTGCAACATCAAGTGTTCAGACAGTTGCGGACATATTTCTCAAATGCCCCAAGCTCTTGTGTAATTTGGAGAGAAATATCATGAATATTACAATAAAAAAAAGTTTGAAGGGCCTTTTACTTGTGAAATTGTTTCCAAGTGGCATACTGTACGAACACTTGGGATAAATAAAAGCTAGCTCCTGACTGTAAAATCCCTTTCAGTTTTAGCTGAGAATCCATCAGTCAATCATTAAGAGATTACTAGTTCTATCCAAACTAAATTATTCTTGATTAATCTTGTGGAAATCTAAGGTTAATCATTACTCACTATTCACAGTGATGTCAAACTTTAAAGGGGACGTCATAAGAACTACACTACATGCACATGGGTAGCGACTACGCTGCCTTTAAGTCAACTTTGAGTCAACTTAATGAATGCAGATAAAAAAACACTTCTGACCAGGTTGAAAAGGAATTAAGATTGGTTGAGTAAAACTGACATAGGTCCTCGTATTCGAGCCCGAAAGTCGGCGAGGTTCTGCGACCAATAACACAAATTACACAACACAATCTGTTTTGGCAGCCCACGTAGATAACAAACAAACACAGATTACCGGGATAAACACGTCAAAGGTTGTGGAACGCTAAACAAACTGTTAAATATGGGAATACACTTGTGTGAAATTATGGAGGGAGCAAAGAGTTTACCCGTTACCCTGAACCCCATCAATTTATGCATTACTCTGCATTTATCATACACAATTTCATTCATTCATTCATTCATCTTCTATAACCGCTTGTTCCTGTTAAGGGTCGTGAGGGGGCTATAGTCTATCCCTGTTGTCATCGGGCAAGAGGCGGGGTACACCCTGGACAGGACGTCAGTCTACCGCAGAGAGACAGACAACCATTCACACGCACACCTACGGCCAATTTAGAATCACCAATTAACCTAACCAGCATGTCTTTGAACGGCGGGAGGAAGCCACTGTCATGGTTCTGCGTTTTGATTTCCTGTGTTCATGTTTTGACCTTCGTTCATGTTTCATGTTTTTGACTTTCCTGTGCTATTTCATTCAGTTTTTCCTTGTTTCCCATCTTGCCTTCTTCCTGTCCTGTGATTTCCCACCTGTGCAACTCTCTGACCCGCCCTGATGGTTTTCACCTGTGTCTCCTTGTGTATATATAGTCCTGCCTTTCCCTTTGTCCTCTGTCGTGTCGTACTGTTTCCCTGCGTTCCCTGTGTTTTCAGGCTCTAGTCTTGTGCTGTTATGTTCTTGTCTTTGTAAAGGTTTTGATTTTTGGATCTCCTGCCTTATGCAGTACTTTGAGTTACTTTTGGTTTAACTAAATAAAATGTTTGCCAGCTCCTGCCTCATCGCCTAGTGTCCAGCATTTGGGTCCTACCTCACCCTGAAATCCTGACACCTACACAGACACAGGGAGAACATGCAGCTTAGAAGTGCCCTTCATATCAACATATGGAACAAGTCCTCTACGGGACCAAGACCACCATATTCTTGAACAGACAAACTAAACCCTCTGTCTAGAGAAGACGTTTCTTGAGTCAGTAAATACGTACTATCTCCTATTTCTTTATTTCTTTATTTTGCAATCCGCAATCTCCCACCTAGATGCCACTAAATCCTACACCAATGGATTGATTCTTTTGTCTAACAGGCATAATAAGTACACTGATGTCATACATTATGGATTGCAAAATGGCCGCCCTGCCGTGCCCTATGCCCCAGATCTGATAAACCTCATGAGGTCCTACATCCCCAGAGACAAAAATGTTTCCTCCAGACGACAACTGGAGGAAGTGGAAATACACACAGGAGTAGACACATTATATCACCCCGTTATGTCTTAATTTCCACTTCGTATGATTGTTTTCTGACATATCATAAGCCAAATTGTTCACAGCTTCCTGCAGATATGCTGGCTTGTGAAGGAAAATACAAGATGTTATCAGCCGCAGCGCTATCTAATGTGAAATACTGCTAAACCTTTGAAGGGGGTTCATGAAATGGCGGGAGGAGTAAGGCATCCGTGGAGCCTGTGCAGACTTAAGGACACAGAGGGGGGTTCTGGCACCATCTGTACTGTGTTTCCAGGAACATGCTTTCTTAGAAATATTGTGATACTACTGCAAATATGCACGCAGAGCCAGGGAATTACACGGACACTGAAAAGCCATCTGGCCAAGTCATGATCGTAATCATAAGCCAGCTAATACTTCAATATAATCTGTTGTTATAGAAAATTGTCTTTAAGGCCTTCCAGATCCGTAAGAGTTTCTACGTGTTGCTCTTTCTCACTTTTTTCTTTTTATTCTCTTCTGTTACACTGTGCTTCTTTATCCTCATACCTCTCTTCCACCACATTCATACTTCCCTCCTTACTTGAGCCCCTGTCTCGTCTACTCCTCCTCTTACAAAAGTCACCCCATCTTACGTTCATCTTTTTCTCTGGCCCGCGACCAAGCAGGGAGGCCCTCGACACCCCCCAAGAGCTCTAAATAGACTCATCCATTACATTATAACTCCACTTACTACAAGAGTCACTGAACCCTAGAAACATTAGGGTGAACCAGGCTGCAGATACTGTATAGCTACTGTGTAGGACAAAATTGATGGTGATTAGTAACAGTGGGTGATGTGTGTTTGCTCTGCTCGTCTTTCTTTAAGACTGTCAGAAGAAAACTTGGCAGACACATTCTGTCCTTTGTCCTGTCAATTGCAAAACTCCAAGAGACAACCCTTCTTGGATTATGAGACACGAGACAGCATTGAGACAGCATTTTCAACAAAGTTTCAGCAAAGTCAGAAAAGGAAAACAGTCTTACCCATATCATCCTCATGGTAGATTATCGAGTGATAATCTGTTGTGTTGCTCATGTATCTATGGACTGGCTCTATGTGATAAGTCCCGTTGTCTGTGTGGATGGTTCCTTCGAACTGACCCTGTAACAGAGAACCATGGCACGCTGAACCCGGTTCACCTGCAAGGTCGAGTCAAGAGACACAACATATCAGGGTCAGAGGAATGAAAAGGGAACACGATAAACAAATAACTGACATCCAGACACAAACTGTTCATAAATAGTTAAGGCTAGAGGCAGAGATCACAAACCAGACTTAAAATAATTTCTGGAAAATTGAAATTTTAACGTTCATAAATGTTTTGCCACAAGGTTCTCGTCAAGATGTTTCATCCAGAGTTCCCTCTACCAGGACCAGGGTTATACCCATTACTAAAATACAAAATATTAGCTACCTCCTACACTTTATGAGGCACTTAACATGTTAACAGCTGTTTCTGGAGCTGTTCATATCTTACACTGATCTCTCATTCTCCCAGGTGTCTTCCATCCATCATTTTGGCCTTACAGTTGTGGAGCAGTTACTGACTTAATTTAGGGATATTTCCTGAGGTGAAGTAATAGCCCCAGGGCTTAGCTTTGACTCCAGTAAAATCGTTTAAATTGAGCTTTAATTTGATTCAAATGTAGGTAAACTGTTTTGCGCCATAAAGGAGGCCAGATGCTCCCGTCATACCCACCCTCTAGAGCTCCTGTGTATATGTGGGAGAGGTCGGGTGACGAGGAACCGTTTTCACTGATCACCTTGAATGTTTCAGAAAACACTGCTGCATCTTGTCTTAGGAGAAGGCGGAAAGTTCTGAAGGAAACAAAAACACAAACAGCAAACAGATGCGGTCAAAGACCCGTGCTGTCTAGGGAAGCATGCAGATCAATCTGCAGTCGGCAAACATGGAGAAATAACTAATAGTTGGCACGTGTTATTTGTTTAGGAACGGATACAAAGAGTTTTGCGGTGCTTTTGAAGCAGCCGTCCAAGTTACAGGAATGGGACGTTACCTGTGAAAAGCAGTAAAGTCCAAATGCAGTGAATATTCTTGGGGTTGGGTGGCTCTCCTGGCTCTCGTGTGCTTCCTGTGGAGATCCTCCCTGTCGTATGACAAGCCTTCATAATGTTTTATATACGGACTGATGCTACTCACAGCACCTGGTGGAAAGCAGAGTTATTGAAGTTAGAAGATTATGGCAAAGTGCTATTTTTTCTAATTCACGGTCTCCCAGATTTCACGGTGCATTGTCAAAAACATGATAAAACATAAGACAGGACAACAGATCACAATAAGAGCACATCACAAGACAATACATTACTAAAAAGATAAAAGTCAATGGTTACAAGACTGGTTTGCTTTCAACCACTGCTTGAGGTTAGTTTTGAAGGTTTATAATGTGTGACACTCCCTTATGGAGAGTGGGAGACTGTTCCAGATGTTACTGGCCTTTACAGAAAGAGCATTTTGTACAAAGGCTGTTTTTCTGTGTGAGACCTTACAGTCCCCTCTAGAGGAGGCCCTGGTCCTGAGATTGCTGTGAGCCCTTTTTTTTTAAGAATGTAAGACACAAATTTAAGATAAAAGAGTAAAATTGTCGAGGCTCAGTAAGTTGTTCTTTTTTTTTTTAAGATGTTACGAAGGTGAAACGACATTGGTTTTCCGTCAAAGACCTTGAAAGATTTTTTATACAGTGATTCTATGATTTTGCATTTACACCTGCCAGCGACCAACATGTAATATAATATTCAATGCGTGACAGAATCACTGAGTGTAAAAACATTCTAGCCGCACCAAGTGTTAAGAAAGGTCATATTATTTGTCATTTCATTATTTGTCATTCCATTACTAGTCATACTATTCAGAGGTATCTGTCATTCCATTTCTCTTTAAAATATATTGATTCATCAACTCAAACCGTAAAATCAGCCTCTATGCGGATAATATGACTATACACATGAGCTACTAAAATATTTTTAAAAGTCTTTACAGTTTGTCTTCCAACAAGTTGTGTTGTCAAAGCGTTAGGTGGCGTGTTTGTAATTGTCATTGTTGTTTCCATGGTGTGCTGACTATCTGTATCTACATCACTCAATGTTAATCTATCAAAGAGAGTGATTATTACTTCTTCTGCTATGTAATGTCTCAGTTTTTCAACATTTATTTAGTTCTTATTGCTGCATATTTAAGCTAATACAGAAAATACAAAATAAAAAACTAGACAATTCTCATTACTGTACATTTTAGTGTTGACTGTGATATCCAGATAGCTGGGGAAAGCCTTTAGTTGATTCTGCTTTACAGTACGTCATGTTATTATGTATTGTTGTCCTTCCTGTGTGAATCTAACTCAGCTAATCCCCAACTAATCCTCTATCCCACTCACTTAGCAAGTGAATCCACTCTGTTAATCACAACTAAGCAAACCAAACTTTAAGTCTCCAACATTTGCATGTTTAAATCCTCAGCATTCCTGAGAGGACAGGTTGAGACGTATCAGTCAGAGCCCAGGGGGGGCCTGTCCACTGGACACACACACACATAAACTGACTTTCACATACTACAAACAACCCCACTTATACAGGGTGGCGCGTAAGGGGAAACCTCTTATTCAGATACACAAACACACACAAACACACCCTAATATGCACATTCTACTCTACCTGTAATCCATTCGACCAAAAGCAGCAGCAACCAGTAGTGTTGAACCGCCATGGCCGCCTTATTGATGTGTTTATGTTTTATTTCCCAGTTTTTTTCTTCCTCCTCCTCACTTCACGCCTTTCCCTCTTTTCCATTCCATTTCTCTTTGTTTCTCTCTTCACCTGTCTCGTACCTGCGGTCTTCCCACACTGGAATGTGACTAGTTAGAAAATTCATGCCAGAACTGAGCTTGAAGACACGAAGAATGACACGGCAAGAGAGGCGTATTCAGACTTGTTTGCCAGCTTGTTAGGAGTTACCTGTGTTGTTGCAAGAAGGCTTCTTTTTGATATGGTTGGAGAACGATTAAGACCTGGTGTAATGAGAGTGGAAATGTGAGGATTAAAAGTGATGGGAGCATGAGTTATGGCTTATGTTCATCGTGGAGTGTAAAACCACCTGAATGTAGGGATCAAATTCAGATTAGTATTTGCCTTTTCACAAAAGCAGTTGCTAATGCACAACAGTACAATGACACTTGGCACAAAAAAAGCAAACATGGTATTTATAAAAAGATTGTTTTCTATTTTGTGGGTAAAGGCTTTAGGGTTAGGCTTTAGGCTAAGTGCTGACAGAATAGTTAAATGTTAATGTCTTTGTATTAGCAGATATTAGAGTAATTTAGTGTGTTAACATGCAAACATTTTCTTATTATGATGTAACATTCAGTTATATTGCATAAATCAGAAACATTTAAACAAATATTATGCTAATCTATCATCTAGACATTTCATCCAAAGTTATAAATGTGACCGTTTAAAGTCAAAAGACCGCTAAAGCTGGAGGGATTCATACCAATTCATCCAACAGTTCTCAAGACATTAAAGTCTTAACCAAACAGACCAACCAGTCAGAGTGACAAATGCACTATGTGTTTGGGATGTAGCAGATAATAAATGACGATAAATCAGTTGCGTTACAGGGAGCACATTCTAAATATGAGAAGGAAGCCGCAATCTGCGTGACTCACTCTGTGTGAAAGGTATTTTGCGGCCTCATTCTAAACCAAGTGTGACAATTTTAGAAAACGGAGGAACGTCAACTTATGAAGAGGAAATGGGACATCCGTTGACCCACAAATGAGGCAAATGAAAACGAAGGTTTTGCTGCTTAAAATAAAAATGCCCCCTCCTACATCTGCCTGAATCAACGGCAACGTGTCCGCAACAGTTTGTTCAACAGGAAGTCATATAGAGAATATGACATAATTTCTCTTTTTCTGCACGAGTCAGAATAGGATCAGTCTAAGTAACAGACAGCAGCTGAGAAATTCAACAGAGCCCTAACATAAGGTAAAGGTGTGTTTACAGTATCACAGAGCAAACCTTTGATCCCTCAGGAGCTCGACTTCCCTCTGAATCACTGCAACTTCAATACCATAAGTGATCCAGATGAAAGGTAGAAAAGGCACATTTCCTGGGCCAAAACAAAGATAAAAGTCTATGCAGTGGGCTCTGGAGAGCTACAATCAATCAGACGAACACATGTGCCAACCACAACAAAACAAAACTTTGCTTGAAAGTGTTTATTTAAGCCAGTCAGACAGGAAACAGTGACATACTGTAGTGTATCTGGGCGAAAGTGGTTTTGATTAAAAAAGTCTGGAAAACTGAACTGAGACTGTTTAAATTCACATTCACACCTGATGTCAATTGTTTGAACTACTATTAAATGAATACAGTATGTGTAAATATATGACATACAATGCGTACATATGTAAATTAAAATTTCTTCTTCTGAGGGCGGGTAGATTTTGGTCTGACAGTAACTGTGAGCAGATGGTCACACGGTGCCATCTTGTCCACATTCAATTCATTCAACTTTTTTTTTTAGTTTGCATGCACTTTTTACAGTGTCCCTTGGATATCCTTGGTTAAACACTACATTATAGTACATGTGCTTGTTTTGTGTATGAATTACATATCGAGGGCGTAGCCTGTGTGTTATATAATGTCGGTAAAAGTTTCTGTGAATATTTCCTCCCCGGCCTGCAGAGCTCTGAGATGGATTTTCAGTCATTGTCAGGCATCCTGGATGGGGTCCAGATGGGATAAAGATGGTTTGTAGATTATTAGATCCTATAAACAGCCTTCTCTGCATTTGTTCTATGCATGAGTATATATCCTTTATTTATTGTCCATTGAAAGAGGCATGTTGTTAAAAATAATTAGATCAGCACGTGTCTAAATCTAGATGTACTGTATATAACGTTTGTACGTAACGCTTTACACACAAACCTTTGCAGATATCTTATTCATGACGGCAATGACTCAACAGATTCACAACTCAGTATTATAACTCAGTCGTTTTAAAGCTGAGCCTGAGCTCTCTAAGTTCACTCAAATGAAAGTCAGAGTTCTGTCTTATTTCTCCTTAGCTTTATCTTTGAAGTTTTACAGCTTGTCTGCACACTTTGATCTCTTGAGGGGTTTTCAAGGGATTCAGGCCTTGACCTCCGAAGAACATCACGTGGTCGTCTTAAAGATGATGATTTAGCGTTCTAACATCTATTAAAGCTTCTCATACAGTAACGGATTGGGAATAATGTCTGAGCTAGGTCACGTCCAGCAATATCGTCCTAACGGGTTTCACACTTGGGCAGCCGCAGACAGGTTCTTGGCCTGAGACACATACAGACAACATACAACACTCCTCACTTACTCCAAGAGGTCAATGTTTGACAGACTGGTTTAAAACTTAACCTCCCCCATCCCTTAATCATTCACTGACAGCCTCCCCGAAACACCTCCTGCTCCACACCGATTGGCCGAGAAGGAATCACCCGGGTCTGTGCCATGACATCACACACTGGGACACACCCATGAGTACACCCACACACACACACACACACACACACACCCACACACACGAGTATGGAGTCTGCTTGCAGCAGCTTTACAGCTTCTGAAAAGCTTCACTATTCCTGTAATTACCTTTGTGTAGAGGTTACTCTAGGTCTTTGACTTTAATGTCAGAGGTAAGCGAAATGCAACCTCAACATTTTTCATTTGAATTGTGATTTAATCTCAGGACTCAAAGACAGCTATAGTTCAAATGCGAAATCTGTACTTTCCACACGTGTCTTAGTTCATGTTACGTGAATACCAAACATGCATGATAGCGAAGAGAAATAAATCATTTTCAGGCCACTCTACTGTAACTGATCCTGTCAGTCCTGTCCTGTCATGCAGATTCTCAGCTCTGCGTTCAGGATTCGTGTTCGTCTCTCCTTTCGAGGCGCAGGATGTAAAGTTCTAACAAGGTTTTCACTTGTAACTGCTTGACTGAAATGTTTTTCTTGGGGGTTTCTGGTTGCCATTTGAGGCTAATTCAAACTAACACTACACGTGACATCCAATCTGACCCTACAAATGTCTGGTATTGAGTGCCAGACAAAGGATCATGGGATAATTAGTGCAACTGCAGGGCCTTAGCAGTTTTTTTCCCCCCGGTTTTCTGGGGGTTCATAGGCTATGGGAATTATCAAATCACATCATTCTGCTGACATAGCAACGGGTTAACCCCTTCACAGACTTGACCCAATTCACAAAGGGCCACAGCTTTTCTTTCTTTATATGCATGGACGGCACAATTTCCAGTCTGTGTCATACTCTATAATGAGAGCATTGTATCCAAAGGCGCTGACATAGATCTGAGCTGAACAGAAGCCTGTCTGATGTGCTCTGCTCTAAACATCTGAGCGTGACATTTAGAAATAACTGTGTGCTGTTACATCACAAATTTGAGATATGTAACAGAATGCAGTTGCATCTTTTATAATTAAAACAACACAGAACAATGCAGCCCTTGAAAATATGTGTAAAACACTGCTGAATAAGTCAGTTATGCTACCATTAATTTAAATGTTGGATCTTGATTTTAAAAGTACTTTTAAGTCATTGTTTTAGTCAATGTGAAAGACATCTGAGGTAATAAATGGTTTGTCACGTGCAGTATGGTACTCCACCTCATAAAGGTGTGTGACAAGAAGAAAACAGTAGGAAAACAGCAGGCTGGTCAGTTGAGCAGGCTCAAAGTTTTACTACTAATGTCTGTCCACTTGTAATGCAATGCCTCCCCCTACAGAAAAATAAAGACAAAGATGCACAGAGTGCTTTTTGATTTATTATTATTATTATTATTATTATTATTATTATTTACATATGGTTGTAGGTTCAGCTTCCTGTTTTGCTTAAATGACAGAAAACATTATTTACAGTGGGTAAGGAAAGTATTCAGACACCCATAACATTTTCACTCTTTATTATATTGTGGCCATTTGTTAAAATTGTTTTAAAGTTATTTTTCTTTCTCGTCAATGTACACACAGCACCCCATATTAACAGAAAAACACACGATTGTAGACATTTTTGGAAAATTTTTGGAATTTTATTAAAGAACAAACTGAAATATCACATGGTCACAAGTTTTCAGAACCCTGCACTTGAGTAGAAGCACCCTTTTAAGCTAATACAGCCATGAGTTTTTCACTCTTGGATCCATTCCTCCTTGCAGATCCTCTCCAGTTCTATCAGGTTGGATGGTGAACATTGGTGGACAGATATTTTCAGGTCTCTCCAGAGATGCTCACTTGGGTTTAAGTCAGGGCTCTGGCTGGGCCATTCAAGAACAGTCACAGAGTTGTTCCGAAGTGACTCCTTTGTTATTTTAGCTGTGTGCTAAGGGTCATTGTCTTGTTGGAAGGTGAACCTTCGGCCCAGTCTGAGGTCCTGAGCACTCTGAAAAAGGTTTTCGTCCAGCATATCTCTGTACTTGGCCACATTCATCCGTCCTTCAGTTGCAACCTGACATCCTGTCCCTGCATCTGAAAAACACCCTCACAGCATGATGCTGCCACCACCATGCTTCACTGTTGGGATAGTATTGGGAACGTGATGAGCCTGGTTTTCTTCACACATGCTGCTTAGAATTAAGGCCAAAAAGTTCAATCTTGGAGTCCTTCATGTGTTTTTTGACAAACTCTGTGCATGCTTTCATGTGTCTTGCAGTGAGGAGAGGCTGCCGCCGGGCCACTCTGATTGGACACGCACACCTAATCAAGTCCAATCAGTTTGAATAATACAGCTGGACTCCAATGAAGGTATAGAACCATCTCAATAATGAACGGAAGAAGTGGAATTACATATACAAGTGTCACAGCAAAGGGTCTGAATACTTATGGCCGTGTGATATTTCAGTTTGTCTTTTTCAATGCAAAAATGTCTTCATGTCTATGTTTTTCTGTCAAAATGCAGTGTTGTGTGTACATTGATGAGGAAAAAAAATTGGAAAGGGACAGATATTCACTTGTTTGCAATCTGAAGTTTCACCACTAGATTCCACTATATCCTTCACATGGGACCTTCATCTGTGGCTGATGTTTATATGAAGACAATATATTCTGGTTAATACTGAGCACAAATAACATCTTACGAATGCCACGTAAGTGTCTCAAATCTTCAGATATTTCACTACACATAGAAGACTCAATAGATTTTCACCCTTGCTTCCGGCTGTCTCTGGTCCCAAGGTGACATCAACAGTTGCCCAAAACATTAGGACAGACGAGGTCTTTTCAATAACAGAAACAGGAACCATCACTGACATTTACGCTAACATGAAGATAAAATTTGTTTGATATGACTCTTAAGTAAGAACAAAATGCTGCTACTAAGACACATCCAACAGCCTTGACACATCTTTTGGTGTCACACTGACACTGAAAAAGTATCCAAGCAGATTATTAATGAGGAATTTCCTTCCATTCATACTTCTTCCGTATTCTGCAGCTGAAATTTTAGCCCTGTGGACCAAAAGTCCCCCAAGCTTTGAAGCATTTGCATATAAGATGACCTACTGAGAAAGCTAATATTGAGTTATTTTTGCCTTTTAATCATCAACAACATCTAACTGAGGGCGGCACAGTGCTGTGGTGGTTAGCACTGTTGTCTCACAGCAAGAAAGCTCTGAATTCAATTCCATCCGGGGCTGTTCTGTGTGGAGTTTGCATGTTCTCCTTTTGTCTGCACCGGCTTCCTCCCACTGTCCAAAGACATACTCGTTAGGTTAATTGATGATTCCAAATTTTCCGTAGGTGTCCATGGTTGTCTGTCTCTCTGCAGTAGTCCTGTGATTAACTGGCGACCTGTCCATGGTGTACCCTACCTCTCAGCCAGTATCAGGTGGGATAGGCTCCAGCCACCCTGCGACCCTCCAGAGGACAAACGGTTACAGATGATGAAAAATCTGCAACATATCAAATACTTTTTTTTTTCATGGAAGTGTCACAGTAAGCTGTGATGCACAATGTCACAATCATGCAAATGAAGGACTGAGCTCAGACACCAGTCATTTTGTTATTTACACCAGTGATTTTTATTCTGTAACATGTCCAAATATCTACAGTACAAAAAGGGTCAAATGCTAATGTTTCATGCAAATTCATGCAAATTTTTCAGTTTTAGAAACATGCTGGAAACTAATTTGAGTTTGTAAGCAAATGTTTGCAGAGAGGATATTTTAATAAGTTATAGATTTTTCAAGGTAATGTGATCTTAATGATGTGTCTTAATGTGTGATGTCTCCAAGTACATCACACATCATTCTCAGTTGTGTGTACTTTGCCATTTTTAAAACGTGCCTATCATCCTCTGCTGTTTTAACTGTAGTTAGTGAATGCAAAATCAAACGACTGAAATGCAGAAGACCAATCAAATGGCTAGAGTCGTTTTTGAGATGTGACTGTCGTGCAGAAAGAGATGTGAGAATCTGGGAAAACCTTGTTGTGGGACAAATAAATACTTCTTATCTTAACTCATTGAGAATATACTGCACCTGTACCACTTCCACGGAAAATGAGAGAGGGATCAGGACATATCTGTTGCCCCACTGGTTAATACCTAAAACAAAGCTACTGGTCTTGTTTGAGTTTTCACCACTCATCCAAGCGGCTTCTTCATTTCTCTGATTAGTGGTTGTGATATTTTGTAAATCCAGCAGAGGGAGCTGCTCACACACTTTAATAAATGTTTGGTCAGAGCAGTGAGGAATGGAGGGGACACCTCCACAAATAGAAACCAGAAATATTTCCTAGCGGAGGGAGAATGGGCGCGACTCAGTAAAAGTAGAAACATAAACTTGTGGTGCTGGTATTGGGCAGCTGCAGCGATGATAAATAAAAAGTCTGCCAAAAGTGAAATGTCATAAACTGATTTGGAAACCGTCTGGGATGGTCCAAGATAGCGAAGTGGACACCTCATAATATAATATGTGTGTGCTCGCTTTTGTTTATTCTGCCGATGACAAATGACCCCTTCTATTAGTTTTTAAATGAAGCCATATGTTCAATAGTATGTGGGCGAGGCCACAGGACACACACAGACACACTCACTCTGTGGTGGACAGCAAGAAAAAAGTGCCCTGTGGATAGATGGACCTTGGTTTTACAGAAACCCACTAGTGCAAACAGAGAGAGTAACAATTTGAGAGCTACAAAAGCTTGAGTATCAAAACAAGTTGCTTTTCTGTCCTGATGCTCTGTCCTGACGTGGGTGTTCAGTTCAGTTCAGTCCTACATTGGAAAACCAGCATGGAGAACATTTCAGGCCAGGCTGGGTGCGGTTGAGCCCAAGTTGCCGCAGGGCGAGAAGAGCCCATCGCCAGCAGTAACAAACCGAACTCATGCAGTGCTGGAGCGGAGGACTGGCCTTCGTCTGCACATTCGAGGGAGTCCCCGGCCCTCAGTATAAAGATTTAGACTCTCTGCAGCCAGTGGAGCTTTCACATAAGTGTGGTGGGAGGGGAGAATTTTTGGACACCGAGGCAGGCTGCAGTATTTCGGAGGAGTTGCTGAGTGTGAAGCATATCCAAGAAGAAGTTACTGTAAAGACTACAGCCTGGATAAAGAGCTAGACTCAAAAACTAAATGTGTAACAGCTGTTAGATTTGCTCCATTTAAAGTTTTAAAGATTTGGCGGTAGTATTGAAGACTGAAGGTTTTTCTCATGGTCTTAATCTGCTCTTCACATCTCTTTGTGTGATTTTTTTTTTTTTCATTTCTTTCTAATCCAGGAAGGGTGTGGATCACTCATACAGTGACCTTTGACCTTGTATAACTATATACAGCAAAGGTCGCCCTTCATGCACTTAACTGGGCTATGCTGGCAGTTATCAGGAGCCTATCAGCACAATAGCTGCAGGATAACGTCAGGCATTCTTCCTGGCCAGGCTCTTGAGCACAGCACCCAGATAACCTCTGTAATTCAGCTTTGTTCAAATGGTAACAGCTTAGTCCTTGGATATTTCACCTTTTACAAAGATATGAAGTCTATTCTAATACTGTGTACAAACACAGTAAAGGAGTAACGCAGTATGGCCTTAGAAGAAAATTACATTATATGTGTATGATCTTGTGCGGCACGTACTTCTAAAGCTGCTTTAATCAACGGATCTTATGTGTAAGTGACAAACCCACAGGGATTTATTATGCACCAATCCTGCGGCTCCCCTCACCTCCACAGATCTTTATAGCTCATTACAGCTAATTGTTTTGGTTTTACAGCCTTCATCTTTACTGTTTTGGTTCGCTCTCACCGCTGTCGTCAACCTCATTTTCCAGCTGCAGCAGACAGCTATTTTCAGCTATCCAGCACCAAACAGCAGATAAAGTTGGCAGCTCATTGAGGAACACAGTGGCGCATTTAGATGCCAAAAGCCAGAGCCTTCGTTAGAGGAGACCAAACAGAATTAAAAGAAGTTTAAACACTGGACTAATACTGATGCAATGGTCGCGGCTGTTTGTGAGTGCAAAACTTCGGCTAGTTGCTGTTAGGATTGACTGAGCAGATTTCAAGGAATCTATGATTCATCATTCGTGCGGTAAATCACTGTGATTCATGCATTTAATATCAATTGCTTAAGTTTTGCACAGTTTAATATAAAAGGTATGGTACGTCATATTAGTTTTTGTTTCTTGTCAATCATATCATATTTCTTCTTTGTCCAAAAAGCGTTTAAAAAAGCAACTGGACTTTTTTTTAGAAGACGTTTCATCAGTCATCCAAGTAGTGAAGCGTCTTCTAAGGGACTGGTGGGGAGGTTGAGGTTTAAATAGGAAACTCTGCGTCTAACCCATCAGAAAACTTGCCTAACTTGTTTCCATTAACGATCAGAAACTGGTGCAGCTAATTTCCATTAATGGATAGATACTTACCGGACGTTTAGGGGGACAGTTTGTCCCTGTCCTCTTATGACCCATTATCAGTCAGAGGCTCCAGTCTCAAGGTGTGAATGAGGTTGAAACTTCTCTGGGACAGAGGTTTCTTTATCTTTACCGCCTTGGTGCAAGACAGCCATGCAATCACAGATCTTAACTTACACCCTCTCTGTGAGAAATATGTAAGCAATGTGCAAGAGGCACATAATCGAACCTTAAAACAAGCATTCACAGCCAAACTCACTCTACTAAACACCTGCAATCCACGTTATGGGGAGGCAGACCCCCTCAACAATTACTGAAAGTTTAAACAGGCATGTACAGAGAGAATTAACTATTCTTTGACACTGAATAAAACATCTCATGTGTTGCTACCTTTTGGCAAACTGGACACTCATTCCTTGGGTGCTGTGTGCTCTATGTGCTGTAGTCTCGTGGATTTGAAGAGATCAAAATAAAGTAAAAGAAGTTTGAATACTGGACCAGTTTTCAGGAGGTGGTTGCAGCTATTAATGAGCTCACAGAGTCCCTGGTTGCCTTACGTATAGGTTTAGTGAGCAGACTTAGAGGAATTCATGATACATCCTTCATGTACGCAGTAAGTCACGACTCCTTTTTCGTATGGGGCACTAGGTGAGCTCCTTTCTCCTTTCTCCGCTTTCCTCAGAATATAGTAGGCCTACTCTATACTTACCACCCTCTTGGTGCTAGACAACCAGTCAACCACAGATCTTTATTTACACATTCTCCACGAGCAAGATAACAAGAGGGCAAGAAGAGGCAGCGTCAAAACAGGGACCCACACACACACAGAGTGTTTGTTGACAGCAAATAAACGGAACCTTGGTTTTGACGTGTTGTCATGGGCTCGTTGGGGCGGCGCCAGGAAAAGGAGTGAACTGATACTTCAGGGGAAGACAATCACATGTATATGCAATCATGTTTTCATCACTTTAGAGGATATTACATTGACTTACATAAATTTCCTAGATAGTCACTCTAACCATAACCAAAAATGTATTGATTTATGATATGAGGACGCACTTTTTGTGCTAAAATTGCAACTACAATAAGAAGTTTATCCCAAATACATCATAACTCTGCAAGTGAAACCACCCTCCAGTGTTTATCTGGAGGCAACATCAGAGATCTCGCAACCAAATTTGAAAATTCTGCAGTAATTAACCAAAACAGATAACAGCCTACGCTAACATTAGGAACTTGTGTAAGCCTCTTGGCAATACACAACCATTTCCCATAATGGCCTAGTCTACAGATGCATCTTTTGTTTAGATTTCCTTTAAATTGCAGATAATTTTCCCATGTGGAAGAAATGCATGGGGTCCATTTCCCACACTCCTCTCTTCTTGATATGACTCAGACAGTTGGCATGAGTGTTTCCCATCACTGTGTGCTCCGGGTCACCGACTCTGCCATAAAGATACAGCTCCAAACAGAACTTAAGCATGCTTTCAGTCATAAATGCTCTGATAGTGAAATGTTATGAAAATGTGTGTTATAACTAACCACAGTGCAGGAAAATGGCTGCACTCTTAAAGCATAATTGATCTATACATAAAGGGAAATATTCAGGGACATTCCTCTTTCCAAGTTTTGTCTCAGATTAAAAGTTTGTTCTGCTAACTTTTCACAAAGTCTTTCTCAACTCGCAGGCTCTCTCTGTAGCTTTAAATGTGACTATATCTTTGCTATTCCCCAGCGAGAAGAGTTTTGGGGAGTTTTTTTACCTTAAAAGGCCATGTGGAGTGGAGCGCTGGTTTCCTGTGGGAGGGTTTTCCTCTGGATCTGGAGGCCGGGCCCATCCTCATCCTCTCTCACCCTGCTCGTTTCAGTCACTCCCACTTACACACACACACACACACACACACATGCCTTCCTTTCTACACTCCCAGAAAAGTGGTGAAATCCAGCTACAGCCAGATGTGTGTATGGGTGTGTGTCTGTGTGAGATCCACACTGACTTCCTTACTTAACAGGAGGTGAAAACACGGTCACACAGGAAGACAAGGCAACGACAGAGCTGCAAAGTGGAGACGAGAGAGGGAAGTGGGGAAGAAAAGGAAAATGCTGTAAGGAATTAAAGTGTGGGAGGAGACAGGAAGTAAATGCGAGGCGTCGAGAACGGGGAAGAAGTGTGGAGCTGTGATAATAAACGCAGCTTTGCGGGGCTGCTGATCATTTGCAGTCACTGAATGCCTCATCTTCCAGCATCCTCTCTGTAAAGACTCGGCTCATCAGATAGTCTGTCAGTCAGTCAGATAGTGAGTCACAAGGATATTGTCCTTATAAGGCCTGCGCTGGAGCCTAGCACTGCACTGATGAACCATGGGCCAGAGTTACAGCAGCTGGTGTGTCATCACCATGTCAGCATGAAATCATTATTACTATCACATACTGTAGTCAGACTCTCCCTCCTTCTGTTTGAATTTATGACTTCACAGGCATTCCTTAGCTTTCACAATGCCTCACTTTCTGTTGGTATTCCTCAGCTTAACTGTTCCGTTGTGTTTATGTTTAGTTTGACCCATTTAAAGTTCAAATATTGTATAAACACAAGAAAACCAGTGGTGAAAAAGAAAATCTTAATCTAGTCTTAGTGACCCTTAAACTCTTGTTTGGAACGGGTCTGATGCGCAAAACTGTACACAAAGGTTATTGGTGTATTCAGTACAAAACTAAACTGAAAATGTTTTCAACAGCAACCTTTGATACACAGAATGAAAAACGTTCATATAGATTTGGTGTTTGTCAACGGATGATAAGTTAGTTATAGATATGATTATGGGGTAAACACTATACCGAGTAAAAT